>JASDQU010684550.1:45008-56674 GCA_032191745.1 Picea mariana
TTAGGTTCTGTTAGCTAGGACACTACAATACACCTCAAAGAATTAGGCAAGGCTAGTCTATAAGCCACATGTCCTTTCTTTTCCACTACTTTGAAGGGTCCCATGAACCTAGGAGAGAGTTTAGCACCATTTCCAAACTTGATCGAACTCTTCTGTGGTTTTACCCACAAGAATAATATGTCTCCAACTTCATAAGGGTGGTCAACGTGATGTGCATCAACATAACTCTTATGTTGATCTTGCACTTCTTTAATCCTCTGTCTTATCAATTGCATATGTTCTTCCACTTCTTGAATCACTTATGGTCCTACCAAAACCTTGTCCTGAAGTCGATCCTTACTTAATGAAGTCCAACACGGTCGCCCATAAAGAAACTCAATCGGTGCCATCTTAATCGTATTATGATAGTTGTTGTTGTATGCAAACTATACTAGTGGTAAGAATTTTTCCCAACGTTTCTACTGGTCCGTTACATACATACACAACATATCCTCCAAAATCAGGTTTTTCCTTTCTATTTTCCTGTCTGTCTCTGGGTGATAATTCATGCTAAATTTTAGTTCTATTCCCAAAGCCTCTTGGAAACTGGTCCAAAACCGTCCTGTAAACATTGATCCTCGATCAAATATGATTCTTTTTGGCACCCCATGTAATCTCACAATCTCGCTGACAAATACTCTAGCTATGTCTAGTGCCTGATACATCGTACTCACTAGAATAAAGTGTGCAATCTTCATCAGAGTGTCAACTACCAAAAAAATTGAATTGTGTCTCCTTGCTGTCAATGGCAATCCAACAATAAATTCCATCGAAATGACTTCCCATTTTGATTCAAGAATAGCGTGTGTCTGTAACAATCCTGTTGGATGTCTATGTTCAGACTTCACTTTCTGGCATTCTAGACATCTTGCCATGTAACCAAATATGCCTTCTTTCATTCCCTTCCAGAAGAATAAAGGCTTAAGGTCTACCTTCATCTTCGTGACTTTCAAATGAGCCATGTATATTTCCCTATGAGATTCGCTCAATATCAAACTTGTTAATTCATTGTAAGGTGGTACATAAATTATTTCATTCAATCTCAACAATCCATCGTTGTCTAGTGAATAACCTTCATACTTTGGTACCATCATGGTATCTTGTCCAATATTATTCTCAACTTCTTTATACTAGTCATCATCGATTTGTAAGGTTAGAATATTTTCTCAAATATTCATCTTGAGAGGTAATACCGAAAATATGCATGGTCTCCTACTCAATGCATATTCCACTCAATTCAAAATTCCTTTAATATAAGTAATTTCAAAAACACATTTTCTAAGTAATTCTAATCAACGCCTTTCTCGTGCGTTCAGGTCATTCTATGTAAAAATATGTTGCAACCCATAATGATTTGTCTTTAATTTGAATTTTAGTCCAATCAAATAATGTCTCCATACTCTCAAGGCATAAACAATAGCTAATAAATCCAAGTCATGTCTTGTGTAGTTCTCTTCATGCTTTCTCAATTTCCTTGAAATGTAAGTGATCACTCGACCATCTTGCATCAAAACTATGCCTAACCCTTCCTTGGATGTGTACGTTCATACCAAGAACTCCTTGTCCATGTCAGGGACTTTTAGTATCGACGCTTTCATAAAAAAATATTTGATTTTTTGAAATTATTTTGTGCATTTCTCAGTCCACAATACCTTTTTGTTCTTCTTCTACAATTTAGTGATCCGATTTTCTATCTTCAAAAATCCTTCGACAAATCATCAGTAATATCCTGCTAAACCAATAAAACTGTGTACTTCTTGTACATTTGTCGGTGTTGGCCATTCATAATATCCTCCACTTTCCTTGGATCCATAGAGATACCTTCGCCAGATATAATATGTCTCAAGTAGTGAATCTTAGATTGGTAAAGAGAGCATTTTGATAGCTTCCCATAAAATTTGTTTTCTCCCAGGCACTGCAGGACCAACCTCAAGTGTTCATCGTTATCTTCCTTCATTTGAGAAGGAATCATTATTTAATCAATAAAAACTTGAACAAACATGTCCAAGTATTCATGGAACACCCCATTCATCAAACTCATGAATACCCCAAGGGAATTTGTCAATCCGAATGGTAAAACTGTAAACTCATAGTGTCCAAATATCATCTTAAAAGCGGTCTTAGGGATATCTTCTTCTTTAATCCGTAATTAGTGATATCTTGATCTCAAGTCAATCTTCGAAAACATCATCACCCATTTCATCTGATCAAACAAATCATCTATTATTGGAAAAAGATACTGGTTCTTGTTCATCGCTTTGTTCAATTGATGATAGTCAATACAAATTCTCCACGATCCATCCTTCTTTCTCAAGAAAATAACTGGTGCACCCCAAGGTGACACACTTGGATGAATAAGTCCCAAATGTAACAATTCCTTCAATTGCATTTTCAAATCCTGCAATTCAGGCATTGACATCCGGTAAGGAGTTCTTGCAATAGGTTCAGTTCCCAGTTTCAAGTCTATTGTAAAATCCAAGTCTCTTTCGGAATGAAAAACATGTAACTCTTATGGAAACACGTTTGCAAACTCTTACACTATAGGAAGGTTTTCTAGTCCTTCCTCCTCACCCTTTTCATTCAACGCTAAGATTTCATATAGTTTGTATCCCTTGTGCACACTCTTCTAAAATTGTAGGGAAGAAATGAACCTCAAGGAAACTCCTTGGTTTCTTCCTACAATCACTCTACTTGTCCCAAATCATCCGTCAAGCTTAAACATTTCATCTCACAATTAAGTATCACATCATGCGATTCCAACCAATCCATACCAATCACTATGTCATAAGATACTAAGATCGTGACACAAATATATACCTTTGTTACAAACTATCCCAAGTTATGGCTACAACCTATAACCTTTCCTCCAACATTTGTTTTGGCACCTGATTCCATTTCTATGTACTTGAACTCATCCTACGCGATTTCCTTTACCTTAATTCTCTTCAGCGTTGCACCAAAGACAAATATCTCGGTAGCACCTGGATCTATCAATATAATGTAGCTTTGGTATGTGTTTGTACCTGACATCTCTAGCATAGTGGACTTGTTATTGCACAATTTGTAGCAAGGTCAAATGGATATAAGATAGAAGGCCAAACTGGCATAACAGGAACCTATCCCACCCAATGTCACCATGATGGGGAGGTTCTTTCTCTTTAGGGAGGTTAAGCCTAGGGGAGATGTCCTTGGAAACCTGGAGTTTTGAAGAGGCAAAGGTTTAAAAGTCAAAGTAAAGTTCCCCCTTCACAGGTCACCACCAAAACAGATAGTCCAGCTAAACAACCAATAATGAAGTGTAGGCCCAAAGAATAACACGTGCCTGGGACAAAGCAAACCAATGTATATATGCAAGCTATGATTCAATGGGTTAGTACCTCATAAGACTATCTAATATCAATATATAAGCAATTGAAACAATAAATATTGATGAAGTCAATGTTTGTTAATATAGCAATGAAATAATGTTACTTCACCAATAAATATCAAGATGATGTAGCAATCAATGTATCCATTCAATCCTAATTCAATAAATGCATCAAACCACCATCCAAATGCTTAATATATAAAAATTGTTGCGTCAAGATGAAATAACCAAGGGTGACATCCACTTTTAGGGTTAGTAGTTAGTTAGGGTTTCAATTTATAAGAGGTTTTGAGAGTTGTTTCAATCACTTTCACTTCAACGTTGGAGGCTAAAGATTAGTGCCTAGGATTATGGCTAGGCTCTCTTCTTCTTCTTCAATGGCTAAAAGGTTTTTCTATCAGGGGACATGAGACACTGACATACTTGTGTGTTTGTCCCCTAGGGTTTTGATTCAACAATATACATATAAATAGATGTAAGAAATTAAAATACAACCATTCAATCAAGAAGTTTTGCAAAAAAATACTTACAAATTATCATGAAAATAGCATGCAAACCCTAGTTGTAAACCTTCCTTCAAGAAAAACACCATAAATTGCCAAAAATATCTTCTCCAAACAAGTGCACCTTCCTCAAATCAGCTAATAACCCTAATAGGGTGCAAAAATCAGACCTCCCTAGGAGAGTGAGTGATGTGTTATATCAAAATGAGGCTAAAACGCCTCAATATATAGTGTATCAATGACCTTAATTAATTTTAGGTCACAAAAAATGGCCGATAAGACCAGAATACTATTTGTACATTAAATTGCCAAATTAAAACCTTAATTGAGTTGTAATAAAGGTAAAATCCCCTTCAATGGAGGCGCTATCTCCTTTTAGGGTAGATGAGACATTCAGGAGAAAAATGTTAGCCCCCCAGGGGCTTCTCCAACATGCCACACATGCCATTGTTGCCTAGTCTACCTCCAAGAATGACCATGAAGTTGGATGACATCATGTTAAGGATGGGGATGCTATGAGCCTTCCAAGGCCAACGTTCCATTGAAAAGGGGTCATTTCCCCTAGGTCGGGCTCTAGCAAAGTGCCTCTGGTGAAACGTCCTCTTCTTCTCTGGTGCAAAACCTCGGTCAAACACTGTCCTATCTCTGCCCCTCTGACAAGGTCTAAACAACCATATGATGGGCTCTTCAACCCCATGGAGGTCCGAACTAATCATCTCCCCATGTGTACCAGTCCAAATGGTACCTATTTGTCAGGCATGGTCCTGCACATCAAAAACTACGCCCTCCATGGGCTCATTAGTCACAAGGATCATAGAAATGTCAATCACATTTCATCATTAATATTATCAAACATATGCATAAAAACCATGATATATCGTTCAATAGCTCAAAGATATTACAAAAATCAACAATACAAGATCGAAGAAAAGGACAAGACATCATATTGGGCTAGTATCCACAAGAGAAGGGAAGTTCCCAAGAAGGTTTCATCCAAGCCATGTAAATGGGATGATGTGGCTAGGGGATGTCCAGACGAGTAGGTAGAGTGAGAGACAGGGATGCATAATGTTATCTGTGGGTGCCTTTGTAGAAGGCAAGTTGTACCTGTCATGGATGCAATTCTTTCCAGGCCCGTTCTTGCCTTTATTATTTGTTTATTTTCTTTTTATTTCTTCTTTTTATTTTATATTCAAGGTCTAACTAGAGGAAACTATCTTGGCATGGTGACCATAGCTGACAGTGTTACTCACAAGTACTTTCACAGAGATGATAAAGCTAGCTCGTGATGAGACCCCCTTTCCCTTGGCCATGCAACCAAAGGTCATTGCCCTGGCGTGGTAACTAGATAGTGGCAATGTCATATTGTTAGGTACTTATGAACCTAGTAGGCTAGCTCGTGATGAGACCCCCTATCCTCTTTTCTAGGTCTTGTTTATTACTTTCCGGGTCCCTCTTGTTTCTTGCTAAGAGGATTTTTATTGCCTTCTCGGGGATCCCTGGGCAAGGCATCTTGAGGTTTTATTTCTAGGCTTTTATCTTTTACCAGCTTCTTTTACCTTCTGGACCTTTAGCCCCTTCTTCCCACAAGATAAGGTTTAACCCTACAAACAGGTCAATCCAATGCCCGGACAAGGGGAATGGGATAAATGAGCGGGATATAAGATGAAAAAGTGGTGGTATGGTGGGAGCGAACGATGGCTCTTCAAAAATCCCCCTAATGGAAAACCAAAACCCATGGGTACAAGCTTGCTAGGACACCCTGTCAATCTCCCCAAAAATTTTCAAGTGGTTTAATGTAAGATCCAAGTAGGCGTCAGAGATAAAATGAGTTAGAAGCATATATCCAAAGTTATAATGATCAAAAGTGACACATACCATGATACCTGGACTAATTACCTCATGGAGCAAGAGCCTTCTCCGATACAAGACCAAGCCGATGGTGATGGATGATGTTGTTGCTGACAAGATGAATCTGACGAAAGAAGAAAAGGATGGGCCCTCCAGGGCCATGCTCAGGTCAATCCTGCTCTCGATACTCCATGTCTAGGACCCGTGGGCCTTGAGACATGATCTCCTAGTTATCCCTAGAAATTGGCGATAACATCTGGCTCCAACTCAGGGACATGTGCACACCGCAGAGTGCATGAGAACCTCAACATCTCTGGCCTAAATTGCAGACCTTATAAACTTGATAGGGGCATCAGTAACAAAAATGGGACGATAATGACACCCCAACATATATAGATACATATATAAACTGAAATAAAACAATCAATATGCAAATGTGAAAGAAAACTAACATGAAATGAAGATGTTATAATACACGAAGAATGCTTACTTACCTGTACTTACCTGTGAAGTCAGGTCCCCCCACCTTGGTGGGGTTTAAGGAGGTGCCCATTGATAGGTAATGGGTGCCTTCTTCCTTCTAAAGTGGATAGGTAGTATGAGTTATCAATTGATTCCATTCCAACTTTGAAGGGTCCGAGCCATGACTGTGTTCTTCCCTTTACATTAGTTGGCTCTCCTTTCTGGGTATCCCACATCCATGCCATATCTCCCTTTTTATACTTTCTGACTTTGTATTTGGTTGTTCCTTGAACAACCCTGGTGTATTGTACTGAGGGAGGTGGGTGGGCTTCTGCTGTAAAAACTTCTTGTTGAGACGGGTGGATCTGTACATCATCTTCATGTTTCTTTAATATCTTTACTATCTCAATTTCTTTGTTCTTGAATTCATCTAGGAGTTGTTGGTATTCTTCTTTCTTGGGCCATTCGATCTTATCAAAATCCTCCTCTGTTGCAAAGGGCATGCCTTCTGGAGAGTACTTTTGAAGAGTTTGTATCATCTCGTTCTGCGTTTTGTCATTATTGACGGGATGAATAATATCTTTCACATGGTCCCTAGTTATTGACACATTGAGTAGATGTCCCATCGTTCCTTTTTTCAAAGGCAATCGCAAAGATGTGAGGTCCATCTCAAGGGAGCCACCAAACATCACACCAAACTTCCTAGATAATAACATTCCCCACACATCTGGGACATCAACCACCACAATGTCAATATGGATTGTCTTCTCTGGATACTCCTTCAGGCACACTTCAACATTTTCAACCACCCCATGTGTGGGCATTGCTTTAGATTCAAAACCACATACATTCATGTAAGGTCGTGTGACCTTCAAACCCACTTGTTGCATGACTTTAAGCGACATCATGTTGGTGCCAACACCTGTATCTAGCATGAAATTGTTGAGATTTTTGTTGTTCAGTGTCAAATTCATGAAGGAAGGAGGGTTTTCACCATATTGGACCCTAAAATGGTCAGCTTGCAACATAATAGGGGGGTCCATAGGCTCATTTGATACCAAAAAGAAAGTGTCAAAGCATTCGTTGATGGATGGGATATTGATTTCTTCTCTCAAGGGGACATTTACATGCATCTTTGACAGTGCCCCTTCGAAGTCAAAATTTAGGTCAACCTTACCAACCTTGGATGTCTTGGGAAGAAGTATCTCCAGGGGTGGGGGCTTTGCCTAATCAGCAACAGGTTGTTTCAAGTTCTTTCTTCTGTATACCTAGAACTCTTGTTTCTTTAGATTTTCTCGTGATTCCTGATCTAGGTTGTTTATTACCGTCACCCTTGCTACTCTAGATACTTCCTTCACAGCTTCCTGATATTCTGTATCTATGATATTTATCTAAGGAAACTCCATGAAACAATCCATGTTGTTGACTTGTTGATGGCCAGCGTTGTAAGGACACTCATGCTCCCAATGTGCTTCACTGCACTCCAGGGACCAAGGATTTTCATCAACAACGTTTGTATGGGCCAAGGTATTTGGAACTTCATGTTCATTCTTTGGTTTGCAAAATTGTCTCCCTTTCTAGAATTGTCCTTTGTACGGGGCCCTGGGTGCTTGGATCTGAGACTTTTCAAGCCTAACAATCCTGCTCATCATTTCCTCTTGATTATTTGTGATGCCATCCATGGAGGCTTGTAGCTTGCTGATACTAGTACATAGATCTGAAGTAGGTTCAACTTTATGTACTATTTTCTGCTTAGTGTCTATTCTCCCCCTTGGTTTAGTAAAAGGCTCAATTTTAGATGAAAGGAGGTTCTCTTCTATCTTGGTAGTGAGCTCTTGGGATTCTTGAATGGAATGGGGGTTTTTGTCTCTAAGAAGATACCCTAGTTGGCCATTGAAAGATCTGGTGTAAATATAGACAAGGTAGTCATCTTTCGGGTGATGGCTTGGGGGAATTCTTTGTAGCAGCATCTCGAATCTGGTGTGAAAATCCCAAATGGAATCATTTTCCTACTTGGCAAGGTTATTCATTTGTGTGAGAAGCATATTAGGGTCTTCTTTGATACTCCATCTTTTGAGAAATACCTCTTCAATTCTATCCATGGTTTTGATGCTTCCATCGGGGAGGCTTAGGTACCAGCGCCTTGAGGCATCATAAAGAGTAGCGGAGAACAACTTCATGACCATATATTCAGCATCATCACTGATGGGGTGAAGCTAAAAGAATGCCCAAAAGTTGATCATATGCTCTTCAGCACTGATTGCATCAATACCGATGAATTTAGGCAACCACTTTTCATACTTGGGTGGCATCTACTTAGGGTAGCCTGGTATGGCTGACATGTCTAACGGCCTGAAAAGATTAGATGACCATTGTCTTTGATTGTTGGTTGGGTTCGTAGTAGTGGTCTGAGAGCTAGACATGATTCTTAAAGGAATCCTCTTCCCGAAAAGTGATTTGACAATAGGAGAGTTCAAGGGAGGGTTCCTTCTGAAAGACAAAGGAGGATTATTGAATCTCCTTTTAGTTTGTGGAGTCGCCAGATAGTTTACTTGAAACTACCAAATAAAAGGGGAAAAACACCCTAGTGGAGTCGTCAGGTAAGCTTGTAAGAAAAGGTCTCTAAGGCAAGGCTTACCGAAAAGAGTTTTCATTTGAGGAGAATTGACTCAGTGTTCCCCGGCAGCGGCGCCAAGATGTTATCGCATAGTTTGTAGCTAAGTCAAATGGCTATAAGATAGAAGGCCAAACTGGTGTAATAGGAACCTATCCCACCCAATGTCATCGTGATGGGGAGGTTCTTTCTCTTTAGGGAGGTTAGGCCCAGGGGAGACGTTCCCAGTAACCTGGAGTTTTGAAGAGGAAAAGGTTTAAAAGTCAAAGTAAAGTTCCTCCTTCATAGGTCACCACCAAAATAGATAGTTTGGATAAACAACCAATAATGAAGTATAGGCCCAAAGAAGAACACCTGCCCGGGACAAAGAAAACCAATATATATATGAAAGCTATGATTCAATGGGTTAGTACTTCAAAAGACTATCTGATATCAATAAATAAGCAATTGCAACAATAAATATTGACAAAGTCAATGTTTGCTAACATAGCAATGAAATAATTTTACTTCACCAATAAATATCAAGATGATGTAGCAATCAATGTATCCATTCAATCCTCATTCAATAAATGCATCAAACCACCATCCAATTGCTTAATATATAAAAATCGTTGCATCAATATGAAATAACCAAGGGTGACGTCAGCTTTTAGGGTTAGTAGTTAGTTAGGGTTTCAATTTATAAGAGGTTTTGGGAGTTGTTTCAATCACTTTCACTTCAACGTTGGAGGCTAAAGATCAGTGCCTAGGATTATGGAGTCAAAAGGTGAAGGACACACAAGTTGAAGGGGACGAGATTCAAAGGACAAGAGGGAAAGGTTTCAAGGTGATGTTATAGTAGGGCCTTAAAGACATAACCGTAAGGGAGAGAGGCTCACTCTAGTGTTGCTTAAGCAAGGCCTCGTGCTCTCTCCTCCTTCCCAGCAAACAACTAGCTCAAAGACAAGTAAAATCAAGACAAGAGAGTTTAAAGAGGGACAGTATTGTAAAGGCAAGGCTCTTTCATCAAAACCTAAAAGAAAAATGACCCTAGGTGTAGATAACCTAGGCCTGGGATGTCCTCTTCCTCTTGAATTTTAAAGGTACGACTAGCTTAAGGGAAGAAGATAGAAAGAGTGTAGCAATGGCTAGGCTCTCTTNCCAATAAATATCAAGATGATGTAGCAATCAATGTATCCATTCAATCCTCATTCAATAAATGCATCAAACCACCATCCAATTGCTTAATCTATAAAAATTGTTGCGTCAAGATGAAATAACCAAGGGTGACATCAGCTTTTAGGGTTAGTAGTTAGTTAGGGTTTCAATTTATAAGAGGTTTTGGGAGTTGTTTCAATAACTTTCACTTCAACGTTGGAGGCTAAAGATCAGTGCCTAGGATTATGGAGTCAAAAGGTGAAGGACACACAAGTTGAAGGGGACGAGATTTAAAGGACAAGAGGGAAAGGTTTCAAGGTGATGTTATAGTAGGGCCTTAAAGACATAACCCTAAGGGAGAGAGGCTCACTCTGGTGTTGCTTAAGCAAGGCCTCGTGCTCTCTCCTCCTTCCCAGCAAACAACTAGCTCAAAGACAAGTAAAATCAAGACAAGAGAGTTTAAAGAGGGACAGTGTTGTAAAGGCAAGGCTCTTTCATCAAACCCTAAAAGAAAAATGACCCTAGGTGTAGATAACCTAGGCCTGGGATGTCCTCTTCCTCTTGAATTTTAAAGGTACGACTAGCTTAAGGGAAGAAGATAGAAAGAGTGTAGCAATGGCTAGGCTCTCTTCTCTTCTTCAATGGCTAAAAGGTTTTTCTATCGGGGGACATGAGACAATGACATACTTGTGTGTTTGTCTCCTAGGGTTTTGATTCAGCAATATACATATAAATAGATGTAAGAAATTAAACTACAATCATTCAATCAAGAAGTTTTGCAAAAAAATACTTACAAATTATCAAGAAAATAGCATGCAAACCCTAGTTGTAAACCTTCCTTCAAGAAAAACACCATAAATTGCCAAAAACATCTTCTCCAAACAAGTGTGCCTTCCTCAAATCAGCCAATAACCCTAATAGGGTGCAAAAATCAGACCTCCCTAGGAGAGTGAGTGTTGTGTTATATCAAAATGAGGCTAAAACTCCTCAATATATAGTGTATCAATGACCTTAATTAATTTTAGGTCACAAAAAATGGCCGATAAGACAAGAATATTGTTTTTACATTAAATTTCCAAATTAAAACCCTAACTGAGCTGTAATAAAGGTAAAATCCCCTTCAAGGGAGGCGCTAGCTCCTTTTAGGGTAGATGATACATCTAGGAGCAAAACGTTAGCCCCCTAGGGGCTTCTCCAAAATGCCACACGTGCCATTGTTTCCCAATCTGCCTCCAAGAATGACCATGAAGCTAGATGATGTCATGGTAAGGATGGGGATGCTCTGAGCCTTTCAAGGCCAACGTTCCACTGAAAATGGGTCATTCCCCCTAGGCCGGGCTCTACCAAAGTTCCTCTGGTGAAACGTCCTCTTCTTCTCTGGTGCAAAACCTCGGTCAAACACTGTCTTGTCTCTGCCCCTCTGACGAGGTATCAACAACCATCTGATGGGCTCTTCAGCCCCATGGAGGTCCGAACCAATCATCTCCCCATGTGTATCGGTCCAAATGGTACATGTTGGTCGGGCATGGTCCTGCACATCAAAAACTACACCCTCCATGGGCTCATTAGTCACAGGGATCATAGCAATGTCAATCACATTTCATCATTAATATTATCAAACATATGCATAAAAACCCTGATATATCATTCAATAGCTCAAAGATATTACAAAAATCAACAATACAAGATCGAA
>JASDQU010684551.1:26043-36499 GCA_032191745.1 Picea mariana
AATTATTTAATTAAGTTACATGCCCCTTCATGAAGGGTTATGAAAATGTATAAAAATAAAAAGCATGAGAGAAAGTAAGAGTGTGAAAAATGGATTAACAAAGAATGCATTGTGAAATTAGTTTTAGGTATCTTGGTACTTTTGTGATAAATTTTTTCTAGGACATTTCAGAGCTTGAAATTTGGAAGAGGCAGAGGAGGAATTTTGGCGTACATGTGGTACAAATTTCAGATGCTGGTTCACTATACTTTTGGATATATTCCCTATGGAAGTTAAGGTTCTTGAATGCTCCTGAAATCGATTTCAAATAGGTTGGTTTGGGACTTTTGCTATAAATTATTTATGGGATGTTTCAGACCTTGAAATTTTGCAGATACAAATGAGATATCATGGTGTACATGTGGTACAAATTTCAAATGTATGTTCTTTGTAATTTATGAGATATGCTCTTGAAAGTTAGGGTTTTTGAATAGTCTTGAGATGAGTTTCAAACAAGTGAGCTTGGCATTTTCACTGTAACTTATTTTATGGGACTCTTCATATTGTGAACATTTCAGAGAACAAAGGAGACATATAGAAGTACCTTCAATAACAATTTCAGAATCATATTTGTAAAATTGGATACATGGCATTCTATACAAGTTCATTCTTTGGGAGAATCCCAAAACAACAATATTTGAGAAAGTTACCATTTGGAAATTCAAATTTTGGTCAGACCTAGTAATGTGGAAGTAGTGAGTAGACTTGGTGAAGGAAGAAGTAGTGAGTATACCTAGTGAATAAAAAAGAAATAAGTGGACCTGGTAAAGGTAGAAGTATCAAGAGGACTTAATGAAAGTTGGTGTAGTTCACACAAAGAGATTGGTGTCTCTTGCTAGGTTGGAGCTTAGCGGTGGGGATTGGTGTCTACAAATATCTGTAAGAGTAGGTTGGCGTCGCTCAAACAAATATATTGGTGTCTCTTGCTAATTTGGTGCTTAGAGATGGGGATTGGTGTCTCCAGTAGATTGGTATCTATGAAGATATGTAAGAGTAGGTTGGTGCCTACCAGGAGTTGTACTAGTGGTTATATGTGTCTCCACTAGGTTGGTGCCTACAAATAATTATAAAGAGAATTTTTATGGTTTTCTCTTGAAAGGGTTTCCACATAAATCTTGCGTTCCATGTTCTACATTTAATAGATCTCATATGTGATTTTTTTCTTATGGTTGATGATTTTTTGAAAAAGTAAAAAATTGTATTATATTGATTCACCTGCCCCCCTCAGTATAAGTGTGTGCTCAATAAATTTAGGGATGAGGAAGAAAATGAGATGTAACTTCTCAAACAATTGGCTCCTAAATATGATCCTACAATACTTCCACCAAATGATCTTTCTCCTCCTTTGAGATTGGAATCATTTTCTCAATTCATATCTTAGATGAAAACTCTAAAGGGGTCTGGGAAATCTTTCCTAATACACTTTGTTCATCCTCTAAAACACCAACTGACCTTTTCATACAAAAATAAATCTTTGTTCCTTCTGGTATAATTTCTCCTCTTATGGTCTAACATTTACAACTTCTAATTTTCTTCTCTAAACTTTCCTAATAAACTATTTTTCACAATATGTAGCAATATGTCCTTTTTACATGGCACCAGACATAGAGGAAGGGTATATTAAAATATGTCATGACCCCACAGGATGCTCGAACGGATCCTGCGATCGTTTGTCTCTTGAGGGTGTGAGACATTGCGATGGTTCTAACTTGGTTGCTTGGCACACCAAGAATACTTCATTCAAAATATGCCTCTTCACCTAGAGCATACCCATACTCCATTCTAGTCTACCAACGAGTCACACTCCTACTCCAATGCAACTTTTTCTTACTAAGACGATTGTTAACACAATTTAAAACTTACTCTTATTTAAGAATGCATCCATGAACAAGAGAACAACTGCAAAACAAAAATGAAGAGAAACACATAAATAGTTTGGGCGACACAAACCGTGCCTAAAACTCGGCTAAGTCTTTTCTATTGAAAAATAGTTATAATGAGAACTACCAACTCATTTTACAACATGACAGAGTCAAACGACTCACCTCAACTCATCGAGACACCCAAGAACATATTTGTCACCACAAGACTCTTTAGTGCAACTATCTTCACAACTCCCTGCGATGCACCTCAGAAGTGCCCACAATCGTAGACTTGTTGTTGTTTCATTTCCATAGACTTTCACCAAGCTAACTAATATTTCGGTTATGTTCCACACACATGCCTCCACATACCTGTGTTTTCCAGACTTCCCAAAAACCTATAAAACTTCCAACTCTTGGCTACTTATCTTCCATTTTGGAAACTCTTCCTCAATTCATTATCGCATACTTGCCTCATAATTTCTCTCCAAATCTCTTGCCAAAATTATTTATGCCTCCTCTTTGTTGTGCTCCCTTGATATTATAGGAGCTCTATGTAAGGAATTAGATCTATTATAATAGCCAAAAATAAAAATATTGTAGATATTAACAGTGGAACAACACAATAGATGAAACCACAACACCAAAATAATATCTTTGTTGATAGGAAACAATATTCACTTTCCTCTTCGAGGGGGAAACCTCTAGCAGAGCAACACTCTATTACAATAACTCTAAAGACAAAACTTCTCGTGACTCGTACTGTTATTTATACTAATTCTATCTTCTAAAGATCATTCTAGAGGAAGATTTGTATAGAAGCAGAAGCTTCTATTAGGAATTCTTACATTGACTTATTCAAATTTATTAAATAGGCCTTATTAACTAATGTCGCAATTTATTACATGGAAATAAATTATTCTATCTACATGAGGGGTTAGGGAGGTTAGGTCCCTAACATGCCCTCCCCCTTGAAAAAGAGCCTTGTCCTCAAGGCTTGAGATGAGGAAACTGTTGCAGAATGGTAGTCGACCAAGTGGCATCTTTAGGAGTTGTATATTTCCACTGCACTAACACTTGCTTGATGGTGTGTTGAAGGAGACGATGCTCGTGTTGGTCCAAGACTGCTTGTGGTTGCAACTAAATGGAAACTTCTTCATCCAACTCAGGGAGACTGGTTTGAGTTTGGCACTTAGTACCAATCACCTTATTTAAGCATGAGACATGAAAAACAAGATGGAGCTTAGAATGAATGGGAAAATTTAACTGGTAAGCCATATGCCCCACTCACTTGAGAGTTATATAAGGACCATAAAATTTGGGAGCAAGCTTCTAACAGTGGTTCATTTTGAGTGAAGTCTTCTTATAGGGTTGTAGACTAAGAAACACCTAGTCTCCTTCCATAAATTATCATTCGAAATGGCCTTGATCAACTTGTTGCTTCATGTGATTTTGGCCATGGCCAAACTTGTTTTGAGGGTGCGGAGAATGGCCTCACGAATTGCAAGTTTTTTTTCAACCTCCTGAACCTTCGAGACACATGGAATGTAGGAGAGAATCGATGGTGGATTTTGTCCATAGAATAATTCAAAAGGATTCATGTGAGAAGTTGTATGGTAAGATGTGTTGTACCACCATTTAGCGAGGGGTAACCATTGAATCCATTGTTTCTGTCGTTCAGATGAAAAACACCTCAAATAGGTTTCCAAACACTTGTTGACAAATTCATTTTCACCCTCATTATGGGGATTATAAGAAGTACTGAGATGCAATTGGGTTCCCTAGAGACAAAAACATTCTTGCCAAAATTTGTTGGTAAAAGTGGGATCTCGGTCAGAGACAATAGAATGAGGCATGCCATGAAGCTTGAAGATATTTTCCATGAAAATTTGACCCATTGTGGAGGTTATGAATGGGTCTTGGAGAGAAAAAAAATCAGAATATTTGGAAAGACGATCAACTACCACCATGATGAACAATTTATTTCCCGATTGAGGTAAGACAACAATGAAGTCCATAGAAATATCCTGCCAAATAATCGAAGACATCACATTCATCCACAAAGGTGCAGACGTCATGTTTCATACCATCCCAAAAAAAAGAGTGTTTGACCCTTTCATATGTTTTGGTGAACCCTGAATGCCCGGCTGTGGGGAAAGCATGAAGCTCTGAAAGCACATAAGATTTAAGTTGTGAATGTTTGTTGAGATACATACAACCTTTGTAGAGAAGCTCATTATTGTGCCAAGAGTACCCTAGATAAATTGGGGAATTTTCTTGCAAGTGTTGGATAAGGCCAGAAATTTTGGCGTCTTGCAGCCATTCATGGTGAGAAACTTGGAGCCAATATGGTACAATGAAGAAGAGAGAAAAAAGGGATCCTTCATATTCATACTTCAAGGAAAGAGCATCAGTAACCAAATTTTATTTTCCCTTCTTGTAAATTATCTCATAATCATATCCAAATAGATTGGTGACCCATTTTTGTTTCTATGGAGAGTAAATTTGTTGTTCCAGAAAATGTTTGAGGCTCTGATGATCAGTTTTAATTTGGAAGCATTGTCCCAATAGATAAGGATGCCATAGATCCACAACATGCATAATATCCAACATTTCCTTTTCATAGATTTACTATCCCAAATGGAACCCCGAAATTGTTTTGTTGGTGAAGGCCACTGATCATCCTTCTTTCATGAGAATTGCACCAATTCCTATTCTAGATGCATCACATTCTAGGAAAAAAGTATTTTTGAAGTCGGGAAGGGTCAGGACAAGAGTTATGCACATAACCTGTTTCAAATCATGGAATGCTTGATCAACTACAGGAGTCCAATTGAAAGCATTATTTTTAAGGAAAGTAGTGAGAGGGGTTGAAATTTTTCCATAGTTCTTAACAAATTTGTGATAATATCCCATTAAACCCAAAAAACCACACAAACGCTTGAGAGTTTTTGGGTGAGGCCAATCCTGCATAGATTCAATTTTCTTAGGATCCACCCTGCCACCATCCTTTCCAATAATATGACCGAAATACTCCACTTATGAGGCTCCAAACACACATTTAGATTGTTTGAGGAAACGTTGGTGTTGAAAAAGGAGAAGGAGAACTTGATCCACATGGAAAATGGGTTTTCCATATTTTACTATAGATGAGAATATCATCGAAGAAAACTAAGACAAAATGATGGAGAAAAGGATGGAAGACATGATTCATGAGACTTTGGAAAGTGGAGGGGGCATTACACATGCCAAAGGGCATGACCAAGAACTCATAGTGGCCCTCATGAGTTCAAAAGGTTGTCTTGGGAATGTCATCCTCTTTCATACATATCTGGTGGTAACCAAAACACAGATCAAGTTTAGTAAATTAGTGAGCACCACTCAATTCATTCAATAGATCATTGATGTCAGGAATGGGAAACTTGTCTTTGATGGTGAGTTTGTTGAGAGCACAAAATTCAGTAAACATGTGCCATGTTCCTTCTTTTTTTAGGACCATGACCACAGGAGAAGAATAGGGGTTGGTACTATGGTGGATGACACCTGCGTCAAGCAATTATTGAAATTTTTTCTCAATTTCATTCTTCTGGGAAAAGGGTTGACGATATGGGTAGACATTAGGAGGAAGACTACCCAGAAATAGAGGAATGGAATGATCATGAACATCGCAGGAAGGGGGAAGGCCATGGGGAGTGGAAAACATAGTGTGGTGTTTGGAAAGTATAGATTGGAGGTCAAGATGCATAGATGGTGTCTCAACTACTTGAATGGAATTGATTTGGTAAATAATGTTAGAATGGCCTTTTTTGAGGAGATTTCCCATTTGATGGGAACTAATGATCTCAGGGAATCCTACTGTGATGCCTTTGAACTTATACCATTGTTCGTCCTGTTGAAACTGCATGTCAGTTCCTTAAAATCCATGATCATGGGACCGAGAGTGTGTAACCATTATGCACCTAACACAATTTCACAACCACCCATGTTGATAGTGAACATATGAGATTTTAGGTTGTACTGGCCAATTTGGAGATGTGCATTTTCACAACGCCCCCACATTTCATGGAACATCTATTGGAAATCATGATTTGAAAATTGTTGACTGCATGGAAATAGCAATGATTTTCTTCAACAATGAGTTGATGAATGAAATTACAAGTGTTACCACTGCCAATTAGGATGATAACCTTCTGGTTTTTAATGTATCCAATTAGCTTGAGGGCTTGGGGAGCAAAGAAGCCAATGAGTGCATTCAAGGAAATGACCGATTCAACTTTTGGTGATCACATGGTGGAGTGATAGGATATTTATTAGGTAGCTCAGATATATGAGAAGCCTTGATATCATCTTCAACAACATCCTCAGAGATGACCATGAACAAATTTTGTTCCTTACACTTGTGCCCCAGAAAAAAAATTCATCGCATTTATAACAAAGATCTTTGAGTTGGAGTTCAACCATTTCTGCCCAGGTTAATTTTTGGATCTTGAGAGGGGTGGGATGAGGGGCAAGAGTGGAAGGGAAAGGGATTAGATGGAAATAATTTTTGTAGTGTTGGGAAAAAACAACATGTTGGGATTCCTTGGCACGTTGAGTAGCTTCCAACCAAGTCTGGGGGTGAGTAATGAGGACTTGGGCTCACATGTCATCCTTAAGGCCACTGATAAGCATTCTCAGAAAAAATTATCAGATATGCCCTCTATTCTGAAAGTTGATTTCTCAAATGCAGCTATAAACTCTTCCATTGTACCCGACTATTTCAATTTGGTCAGACGGCCCAGGGAGTGTGTATTAGTGTCAAAATGGTCATAAATTTAAGCCACAAATTAGGTCCAAGCCACATATCCTTAGAATGATTTGCGACATCATTTCCACCATTTCCAATGTTTAGGGTCCAAATATAGGACACTATAACAAATTTTGGCCAAGTAATCCATGATACCATGCAAGGAGAAGTAGCGTTCCAGTTAAGTGACCCAACCAGTGGGGTTTGAGCCATCAAATTTATTCACCTCCACTCATGGAAGATGTAGATAATGATGAAAAGGGTTGGACTAAAACTGTTGGGAATTGGAGGAAGTGTTGTGGGTGGGAATCCCTCCTACGGACTTAGCATTTAAGGGCTCTAATCATGCATGTAGAAAATGACCATTTCAAAGGCTTCTACTCTTTCCTATTCTTCCAACACAAAACCCCACATTCATGTAATACAAAAGTGAAAAAAGGATTTGGTAACTCTACCTTGAGTCCTTCGTTTGATGTTGATCCCCTTGCTTTCACTTGCTCTTTGATTGCAAGCCTACTCCCAAAGCTGACCTGCATTCACATATGAACAAACAAAAAGCTGCGAACATGCATTTCATATACTAATTGTTGGGTTAGTTGTGACAATATCATGAAATAAATATTCAACTTGAACACAAGATATGGCGGGACGAGAAAAGTATTCATTTTTGTATTAATATTCACAAGAGTAAACTTACAATATGTGATTGGCACTGCTCCTCGAAACTGGTCCTGGGCTCCTCTTCAACTATCCTCCAACTGCTTTGCTTTATACTTCTCTTTGCACAAGGATGGCTAAAGGTTGGGACAAGGGGAATGCTCAATTGGGTATAGTCTCTTTCCTATGATTTTTCTCCTTTCAAATGGGACCCTTACCCCTTCTTTTATAGGCTAGAAGGAGCTAGGTATTTGGTCGAATGACCGGCCATGCATGGCCGAAAGGTTTAGTTAACTTCCCCAAAGTTGTGTGTTCCGTTAGCAACTTTCCTTTTTTCTTGCTTTTGTAGGTACATGTGGGTTGTAGTGAGGCAGCTAGCATGTACACTCATGCAGTAGTGGAGTAGGGCACGTGGGCCTTTAAAAAGGGTGTTTTTAAGAAGAGTTGTTCAGTACTTGCTTGGAAAAGAAGGCATATGGGATGGCCTGATGTCAGGTAAGTATGTTTGGGGCAAATTAGGGTTATAACATATGCCCCCTAATGTGTGAGGTCAGAAGAGAATTTGATGGAAAAAATACATTACCAATCTTTATCAACGTACCAAACCGATGAGCCTAGGGACCAGAATTCGGGAGGTTTCATCTGCAAAATAACAATTGTCTCACCGAGGCAGGAATACCCATGCTCGGAATGAAATAAAATCTTGGCTACCAATCAAATACACTATAGATCCATGTCATATAACTATATAAAGTGTAGTCGCGAGCAATACACAGCGGATCTACATCTCGAAATCAAAAAGATATACATTTATAGTATCCATCTTATAGAAGTTGATAAGGCCTGACGACTGGAGATGAGGTCTTCAGAGCTCGAACATCAACTTCAAAATCTTCAAAACTTGGGTAGGAGTGTAATATGAGTGTACGAATTCACTACCTAGAGGTCTTCGATGGCTCATCGGTCGTGGACTAGAGGATATTGATGATCAGGTTGAGAGCTTCATGGATTTCGAACAAAAGACATGATTGGACCTTCGGGATGGCTGGGCATGAGGGAAAGAGACAAACTGCAGATGGGACGACTTAGGCTTGGTAAAAAATTCTATTGGAAAATAGCACAACAAGTGATGAGACTCATGTAGCATGATATTTTGACATAAGTTCATGGTGTAGGAGGCACCGCAAACTCTCCATATGTTTGGAAGAATAACCAAATGGAGGAGGACACAACTCTATGTAGTGAGAACAACTTCCTAAGGTAATATTAAATCCTAGGGCTTGGGAAACAAACGAAAGGATGTGCATTGTCCAAGGTCAACTCATTGTGCTACCAATAAAAAGAAAATACTTTTCCCTTCCTCTTTTTGGGGTATATTTGATTTTTTTTTGTCTTTTTTCAATAATGTTGGAAAGCTTGAAAAAGAATAAAAGAATGCTACGTTACAAAGGAGGATCGAGTGTCACAAACATACTAGTTCCAAGCGCACTAAACACAGGGATGCTCATGGCAAAGGGACATATGCAAGAAAAGGACACTCAGGAAAAATCCTCCAGCGGCCAAAGGTGTCAAGACACAAAGGCAAAGGGCTATAGGGCTTGTGTATAAGGCATGCTTCAGATGGTTCAGTTGAGAGCAACATGGAGCCAACATTTAGACCAAAGACGCAAGTATGCACACGCAGGAACAAAACACACAATGGTAACATCCTTCGATGTAATTTTAACGAGCCTAGAGAAGGTAAGCTCGGGGGTTTTTCATATTTAGAGAGTCTGAAAAAATGTAAAAGGAGACGTCGTTGGGGTACCATTTTAGAAGATAGTCTAGTTGGTTCAAAAAAGGGGTAAACTAGCACTGTCTAGACATCTATTCAAAACCATTTTAACGAGTGTGATAGAGACAAGATCACTCGGGGAGTTTTTCATTTTTAAGGAGTATGAAAAAAGCTTAACTATGGACTCCGTCAGGAATGTTCTTCTGGACCATTTTAATGAGTGTGAAAGAATAAGGTCACTCGGTTATCTTTTAAATTTCAGGGAGTCTGGAAAGAGCTTAACTATGGACTCTGTGGGGGTTCCTTTTTCATAAATTTAGTCCCTCAGGCCCAAAAAAGGGTTAAAATTATACTTGAGAGTACTCTTCTAGAGAATCGAGGCTCCTAAAGTATACCTTTGTTCGTACAATTGACCATCCAAACCGAAAAAGGGGTAAACTACCGTCGGATAGATGTGCCTTCAAATTTTAGTTTAATGAGCATGAAAGACAAAAAGATCGCTCGGCAATCTTTTCATGTTTAGAGGGTATGAAAAGAGCTTAAAAGAAGAC
The DNA here is from genome assembly GCA_032191745.1 of Picea mariana. Taxonomy (NCBI): domain Eukaryota; kingdom Viridiplantae; phylum Streptophyta; class Pinopsida; order Pinales; family Pinaceae; genus Picea; species Picea mariana. Next base: position 35,713 of record JASDQU010684551.1, read on the forward strand.
CCGTTATGTTTTGGGAGTCCCGAGGGTGAGTTCAAGAGTGATAAGGAATCATGCAGATGAGGCTCAAACTTGTAATCAGAAAAAACTAATAAGGACTCCTGAGCGGATAGTTGTTAGTGATAGCATGGACACCAAAATGCAACCAGGATCTACCTAGGGAATCCATGTTAAGGTAGGTTCTACCACTAAATTACGACACTCCTAAAACAACAGTGATGGTTCCGTGTCGCCATTCGGTGGGATCGATCCTATGGCAAAGAGGAAAAGACAACAAGATGCAGGAAGTAGAGGTGGAATCCTAACTTAAATGCAACGAGTTGAAAAATTGACTTTTTACCAAAGGACCTTCAAAAAAACCCAAATCTCCAAAAACTTTCCAAATGCCCAAAGCAACACTTTTCCCGACAATCCAAAGAAAACTCTTGAACCATGCTAAATGATTTTTAGTTTAGAAAAAATGACAAAAAGGGTCTAAAAACTGAAAAAAAAGAGGCCAAAAAAGGCTATAAATAGAAGCTGGTAGCTCATTATCACCATTGCTAATTGAGAAATTGACCAAAAGCCAAAACTACCCCTTTGTGAAAAGAGTTGATTCTGGGAGTTTCAATGGATGAAATGACCATCCGCTTGGACCAAGTAAGTACTTACTACCCCCTCTTGCATTCTAATTCTTTTGTTATGTATTTAAATTTAGTTTTTGGAGGGGCGTCGACCTTTAAAAGGTCAGCCCTATTTCCACGCGGGTTGTCTTATGACAGCCCGAGTGTATATGCGGGTAGAGGAAAAA
>JASDQU010684551.1:47985-58298 GCA_032191745.1 Picea mariana
GATGGAAATCCTACAATGAAACACATAGTCCACCATGCATGGAAATAATTATTCCCCGATCTGCAACTCTCCCCTTTGACATCAATGGAAAATAGATGCTCCCCTTGAGCTTGTGTTTCTCCTTAAGTATTTAGTGATGAGATGGATATTACTCCCAATTTTTTCCTAAGATATTCAAATGTCTGTTTGGGAAGGGGTTTTGTGAAAATATCCACAATTTTTTCTTTGGTGACAATATATTCCAAATTGACATTTTTTTCTACTACTTGTTCTCCTAAGAAGTGATGCTTGATTGGAATATTCTTTGTTTTTTAGTGCATAACACGATTATTTGAAATATTTATTAAACTTGTGTTGTCACAAATTATTGAAATTGGGTGATCATATTCTACCTGAATATCTTTTAAATTATGCTTCATCCAAAGAACTTGGATGCAACATGTTGTTGTTTCTATATACTTGGCCTCTGTTGTGGATAGAGAAACTGAAGACTGGTTCTTGCTCAACCAGGACACTAGACTATTGCCCAAAAATAATGCTCCTCAACTTGTACTTTTCCTATCATCAACACTGCCTACCCAATACACATCTATATATGTTGTTAGATTAAAATATTCACCTCTTGAATACCACAAACCAAAATCCAAGTTTCCCTTTAGATATCTGAATATTATTTTCACTGCTTGCACATGAGTTTCTTTTGGTGCATCTTGAAACTGTGCAACCAATCCTACTGCTTGCATAATGTCTGGCCTTGATGTTGTCAGGTATAGTAGGCTGCTAATCATTGACATGTACAATGTTTGATTTTCTTCCATAGATTCGTCATCTTTTCTCAATTTACAACATGTGACCATGGGTGCATTGACTGGTGCACAATATTCCATTCTAAATTTCTTCAACATTTCCTTGATATATTTGGTTTTTGAAATGAATATTCCTTTGTCAAATTGAGAAATATGTAAATCAAGCAAGAATGACAATTCACCAAGCATAGACGTCTCAAATTCCTTTTGCATTTCTATTGCAAACTCTTGGCACATTTTGTGCATATCTCTTCCAAAAATTATGTCATCTACATAAACCACAACAATCAACTGATTTTGTCCTACCGTCTTGATGTAGATATTATTTTCAACAATTCCCTTTTTGAATCCTTGTTGTTGTATATAATTGTCAAGCCTTGGATACCAAGCTATGGGAGCTTGTTTTAGACCATATAGTGCTTTATTCAATCTGCATACATGATGCTTATTTTCTAATAATAAGAATCCTTTTAGTTTTTAAATGTAGACTTTTTCCTCTAAATTTCCATTGAGAAAGGAAGACTTGACATCCATTTGATAGACTTTGAAGTTCTTGAAACATGCAAATGCTAAAAACATTCTAATACCTTCTAGTCTTGTAACCAGAGAAAAGGTTTCTTCGAAATCAATACCTTCAACTTGAGCATAGCCTTTCCAAACGAATATTACTTTATTTATTAGTAATTGTCCATCTTCATTCAACTTGTTCCTAAAAACCCACTTAGTGCCAATCACATTTTTATCTTTTGGCCTTGGAACAAGTTCCCATGCCTCATTCTTCTCAATTTTATTAATCTCTTCCTCCATGGAATCAATCCAATGCTTGTCTTCGCTAGCTTCTGTAAAGTTATTAGGCTCAATTTTAGATAGAAAAGATAATTTTGCATGTTCTAGTGCACTTTCTAGTCTTCTTCTAGTATGAAATCTTGTATCTTTATCACCAAGAATTAAATTTTTTGAATGATTCTTTCAAACAAATATAGATGGTGTCGTTTTATCTTGACGTTATGATTCTTCTTCTTCATTTTCTTCTCCTTCTCCTTATTCTTCTTATTCTTCTTCTTCTTTGCAGTTTGGCTCCTCTGTTTGAACATGTGATTTCACCTTCTGATGCCCTACTTCATCCATTTTCACATTGGCACTCTCTATAATTTTTCCCAATACTTTATTGTAACATCGATAAGCTTTGATTCTTTATGAATAACTAAGAAAGATACCTTTATCAGCTCTAGATTCAAATTTTTCCAAGTCCTAATCATCTATATTTATGTAGAACTTGCTTCCAAAAACTTTGTAGTATTTAAATGTTGTTGTTCTACCCTTCCATAATTCATAAGGTTTTTTTTGTTGTTGACTTTGATTTTCCCTCTATTCAAAATGTAGACTACGGTGTTGACCACTTCTCTCCAAAACATGTCTAATAGATTGGATTCATTCAACATTGTTCTAGTCATATATTGTACAGTTCAATTCTTCCTTTCTACCACTCCATTCTGTTGTGGAGTTCTCACAGCTGAAAAATGTATCTTTATTCCATGAAGCTCACAAAATTATTCAAATTCATTCGAGATAAACTCACCTCCTATGTCTGATCTCAAGCACTTGATTTTCAAATCAGTTTTGTTTTCAACCAAGGATTTGAATTCTTTGAAATTCTCAAATGCTTTAGATTTTTCTTTTAGAAATGTAACTCGTGTCATTATAGAGTAATACTCAATGAGCAACATGAAGTAATTTTCACCTTGTAGACTTTGTGTTATTGTAGGCCCAAAAATATATGTATGAACAAGTTTCAATAGCTTCGTTGTTGAGTACACCTTTGATTTGAAGCTTTCTCTTATGGGTTTCCCATGTTGACATTGCTTGTAAAGAGTGTTTGAAAGATTAGAAATATTTGGCATATCTCTCATTACTTGTTTGGTGCTAATTTTTACTATATTATCAAATTTATATGGCCCATTCTTCTATGCCATAACCATCTCTCAATTATTTGTCCCATATAGCATTTTTCTCCCTTAATCTCATTAAGGATATATACATTATTTGAGGTTCTATATGCATTTGCAACTAATGTTCCTAATCCTTTCTTTCTCATCTCACATCCTTGAGAGTCAAATGTGAGAGTGTGTCCTTGGTCACATATTTGACTAACACTAAGAATACTATGTTCCAAACCTTCAACATACAAGACATTCTCTATTTTAGTCTTTCCATTGTCAAAACTAAGAATACCTTTTCCACCTATCCTTGCGGTAGCATTATCTCCAAATGTTACACATCCTTGGTTTACTTCCTTCAAAGTGTGAAACTTGTTCTTGTCCCCTATCATGTGGCTTGAGCATCCACTAGCAATGTACCATCTATTTCCTTTATTTTGAGCATGAAGGGAAGTTTGCACATACATAAATTCCTCCTTCTTATGATTTTCTTGCTCATGCTTCCTTTTCCAAACTCATGTGGGTTATTTCTTTTTTTTGGAAAGGTTATCCTCTTCCTTTTTTTTTCTAGAAGTCTCCACAAGGCCACTTCTACAAAAACGTTCTATGTGCCCATAGTTGTTGCACTTATAACATCCAATATTGTAATCAAATAATGGAGCAAATGAATTAGAGATTCTATTTGAGAACCCATACGTACCTCTATTTTTATTCCATACATGATTATTTCTTGCATATCCTATACAATATATTTCTTTATGACCAAAGTGATTGCAAGAAAAACAATAAACAATGAAAGAGTTTTGGTACTGAGTTGTGTGAGACCATCTTGGTGGGAAATATCTTTTGAATATGATTTCTTTTGTATTTGAGAGGAATGTCAATTTTATGTGTAACGTCATTTTCTCTCTTTTTGTTACATTCATCATTGATGTACCTTTTGATTACATTGGCATAGCTTTTAGATTTTCCTTCTTTTACTTTCTTCAATGGCTCTGTAGATTTTGAATCTTCTTTGGTGGTCATTTAACTCTTATCATAACCAAGACCAGTTTTGATGAGTGGTGATGTTTGGAATTTGATGATATAATATAATATTTTAGTTCTCTTTTCAAACTTCAATATTCTATTGAACTATGTAGTTTACTTCTCCAATTCCTTTCCTAAAGAAACAATTTCAGATTCCAGCTTCTCACAATTTCCTTCCTTTTCCTTTAGCTAGATTCTCACCATTTCTTCCATCATTTTTTTCTCTTCTAGTTGAATACTTAGGATGATAGTAGTCTTATATGTTTCTTCAAGGCTTCACAACATTTTTTTTTTTGCATCATGATCCTCCTCTTCACATTTCTACAACTTCTCCTTTTGTTTCAAATTCTTTTTCTCAAGCTTATTTATTTCGTTTGAGGAACAAACACGTTCTTCTTTAGGACATACTTATGCATATGATTCATAATTTATTTTGTATTCTAAATCCATCATTTATTTCCCTTTATATTCATTTTCTAAAGTATTAGTTTCCATTTCCATGTGTGCTCCCCATATCTACCTTCTGGTGGTTACACTGTTTCCAAAGGAACTGGATCTGAAACTAATTGTTGAACACACACTTATACTGAGAGGGGGGGATGAATTAGTATAAGACATTTTTTTAATTTTTTAAACATTGGTCAACCATAAGAAAACAATTAGATATGAGATCTATTAACTGAAGAAAATGGAACACGAGATTTACATGGAAACCCTTTCAGGAGAAAACCACAAAACTTCTCTTTATAATTATTTGTAGGCACCAACCCGTTGTTACAAATATTTGTAGGCACCAACCTACTTGATACACCAATCCCCACTGGTACAAATACTAGTAGGCACCAACCTACTCTTACAGATCTTCGTAGAAACCAATCTACTAGATATGCCAATCCCCATCGCTAAGCATCAACTTATCAAGAGACACCAATATATTTGTTTGAGCATCACGAACCTACTCTTACAGATCTTCATAGACACCAATCCCCACAGCTAAGCACCAACTTAGCAAGAGACACCAATATTTTTTTGTGAGTTGCACCAACCTTCACCAAGTCTTCTTTCTGCTTCTTCCTTCACTAGGTTTTCTTGTTGCTTCTGCATTCACCAGTTCTACTCACTGCTTTTTCCTTTAACACGTCTTCTCACTACTTATTCCTTTACCATGTCTAACAAAAATTTGAATTTCCAAATGGTAATGTTCTCAAAGCTTGTTGTTTTGGGCCTCTTCCCAAGAATGAATTTGTACAGCATGCCATGTATCCAATTTTGCAAATATGATTATGAAATTGTCACATGAGGTATTTATTTATGTTTCCTCTGTTCTCTGAAATTTTCACAATTTGAAGAGTCCCAGAAAATAATTTATAGTGAAAATGCCAAGATGACATATTTGAAGTTGATCTCAGGACCATTTAGAAACCCTAACTTCCACAGATCACATCTCAGAAATTGCAGAAAACCATCATATGAAATTTGTACCACATGTACATCAATATCTCTCCTCTATCTCTGCAAAATTTCAAGGTATGAAACATCCCATAAAATAAGTTATAGTGAAAGTGTCAAGATGATATGTTTGAAATTGATTTTAGGAGTGTTCAAGAACCCTAAATTCCACAAGGCATATCTATTAAAGTATAGAAAACCATCATCTAAAATTTCTACCATATGTACACCAAGATTTCTCCTCTATCTCTTCCAAATTTAAAGGTTTGAAACATTCTAGAAAAAAGTTATCACAAAAATTCCAAGATTACCTTAAACTAATTTCACAATGCAAACTTTGCTAATCCATTTTTCATGCTCTTGATTTCTCTCAATGATTTCTCTTTTTATAATTTTTAATAACCCTTCATGAAGGGACATATCCCTTAATTAAATAATTAATTTTCAATACCATGGGAAAATACACCAAATACCATGGGAAAATACCCTAAACCCATGGGTTTGAAACCACCATTTCACTTTTTACATTTTCACATGCACCACTTTTTTAATATACTTGTGTGTGTGTGTGTGTGTGTGTGTGTGTGTGTGTGTGTGTGTATTTGAAATGTTGTGTGTATTGTAATGTCGTAATACGATATTAACAACATCAATGAAAATAATTCCAACACAATTCCTGTTAACAAATATATTGGAGTTTTGGGGAATAGAACTTTGGGGCATAAGTTTCCTTTGGCTTAAAATTATAAGATGTTGAGTGAGTGGAATATTTAGTTGGGAATCATGGTTTTGATAGAAAATCCACCTCTTATTCAAGAGACAATGAAAACTTAGGGTCTCTGGTCCTTGTAATGAATCCAAATGAAATTATATATATATGTCTACTTCCTTTTAAGAAATACATAAGTCCTCTAGTTGTTATCATCTCATACAAATAAAAGTAGATGAATATGTCAGTGGATAGGGAGTGGGAATTCTATGTTGGGATTAACCTAAGAGTGTAGAGCACCTGTCTATTGGAAGAAGATTGAATATCCAATAGCTCAAGAAAACACACAGAGAAAAGTAAAACAAGGAAAACATAAGAAAATCACAAGGAGTCCTTAGAGTGATTTAGATGCTAAATAAAGGTGGAAAATGATTATAATGTCCCTAAATATCAGATTGTTGGGAAGCCCCTTCAAGAAGTTATCCCTATCAAGACTAGTTGAGATCTAGAAGCCAAACATTCTTCTCTTACAAGAAACCATGGGGATGGGGAGATAAGGCAATTGATTTGTTAAATTATCGTATAAAAAATGGGACTTTATAGCTATTGATGCTTGCTAAATCTCATTTCCCACCCTATGAAAATACCCCTTGAGAATCAACAAGCATCAATTGCTATAAAGTTCCAATTTTTATACGAGAATTTAACAAATCAATTTCCTTATCTCCCTACCCCCATGGTTTCTTGTAAGACGAGAATGTATGGCTTCTAGATCTGAACTAGTATTGATAGTGATAAATTCTTGAAGGGGATTCATAACTCTCTGAGATATAGAAGCCAGACATTCTCCTCTTACAAGAAATCATGGGGGTGGGGAGATAAGGCAATTGAGTTGTTAAATTCTCATATAAAATTTGGGACTTTATAGCAATCGATGCTTGTTGACTCTCAAGGGGTATTGTCACAGGGTGGAAAATGAATATATATATATATATGTGTGTGTGTGTGTGTGTGTGTGTGTGTGTGTGTGCATTTTCTTTTGTCTTAGTTATAAATACATCTTTTGAAGTGAAATCATTAGGCATCATCGTTTCCATACTCAATATGTAAGGGTCATATGAATACTGACAAAGATATTGGAAAAATTATTTTTCTATAGATATATTAAAGGATGAATTTGTAGTCATAGATGGAGATTTGAACTTTACCTATAATAGGTCAAAGGTTTGGGGAACCTCGAAAAGAATTGACAGATTGAGATTTCTTTGGATTACATTTTGAGCAAGTAGGCTTTATTGAGACTAAACTAATCAAGATTAATCCAACTTGAAGGAATAAAAAATTGGGAGATGATGGAGTTTCAAAGTGTTTGGATATATTTTTTACGTCAGATATTTTTATTAGGAGGAAATATAGATCCAAGGCTTGGGTTGGAAGTGTAGGAAGTTTTGATCATAACCCTATATTTCTTAATTTAGATTAAGATAATGGCAATCCCTACACATTGTTCAAATTTAACTTGATCTAGTTGGAGGAAGAGGAGTTTATGAATCTAGTTAAGCAAGAATGGAGGGGCTTTGATGGAAGTTTGGGGACATTATCTTGTGTACAATTTATATATTCCCTAAAAAATGTTAAGAAAAAATTAATGGATTGGGTCGTTGAAAGATACAATACCATAAATAAGGTCTTAAAGGAAGTAGAGGAGGAGAAACAAAAGATCCAAAATAATAATACAAGAGATATTTTCAATGAGGAAGAAAGAAAGATGTTGAATTATTTAGAATTCAAGGTAAGGAGGTCGTTGGAAAATGGGGAACTGGATGGGAGATTAAAAAGTAGGGCAATTTGGTTGGAGAATGGTGATGAGAACAACAATTTTTTCCATCATTTTGCTAACCATAGGAAAATAATGAATACAATATGGGAATGAAGGATGAAGAAGGATCATTGGTTAGAATTCATGGAGAGAGATATAATTGGGGTCAATCATTTTCAAAATGTATTCAATGTTGGGGAATAAAATGGAAATGGACATGAAACGAAGAACACAGTACTACAAATAATCAAAGAGGGACAATTTTTCTTTTGAAGAATATAGGTGGTGTCTAAAGACACCATTACCACACTTAAGCACAACACACTGTGATCAAAGCATAACAGTGCATATTGCACATCTTGATCTACATGATCTTTATGCAATCTCAATTCACAATGTTCATTCATTGCATTGTGATAATGACCAAAGGGGTCTTGTTTTATAGTATAGAGATCCAACTGACTCCCATAGAATCTGAAAGATCTTTTCCGCATACAATGGTTAGCAGTTAGATTTGGTCCCGCAAAATCCTCTTTCTCAAGCTAACTCGATGGGACTCGACCTGACCGACTATCCATCCAACTCATAGTCGATTGCAACGATAGTCGATCCACCACCTGACTATATTCAATTGTTGGTCGATTTTCTGACTTACAGGTAGATCGACTACTCGATCGACCGTATCCAGAAGTGGGTCGACTTCTTGACCAAGTGAATCTAGGATATGTGTGATGAACCATCAATGCTTGATGTTCCAACACCCCCCCATCAACACACAACTCTGGAGATTCAGGAGGTGAAATTACATCATTGGAACCCCCCCATAATTGTAGCTTCTTGAATCCCAAGCAAGGTGTATATCTTGATAAATCTATCTTCAGCTAAAGGTTTGGTGAAGATATCAACAACTTGATCTTCAGGGAAACAATATTCAAGAGAAACAACATCATCATGAACCAACGACCATATATAGTGAGCATGGATCTCAACATGCTTCATCTTAGTATGAGCAACAAGTTTATAAGCAACATGTATGCCACTTTGATTATTACAGTAGACTTTAGTCGAGGTTTGAAATGGAAAACCAAGCTCCAAAAAGTTGGTGTATCCAAACAACTTCAATACCATCTTGAACAATGCCACAATATTCATCCTTTATAGTTGACAAAGAGACTACCTTATTTTTCTTGCACAACCACACCAAAGGTATGGTGATATAGAGAAACACATATCCAAAAGTGGACTCCTGGTCATCTTTGTCACCAAACCAATCGAAGTCGGTGAAGCTGACCAATGATTCTGAACTATGACACTATTTGATACCAAAATGAGTGGTACCCTTCAGATATTGAAAAATGTGTTTGAATTATTTCCAATGGATTTCTATGGGATCCTGCATGAAACGAGAAAACAAACTAATAGAAAAGGAGATATCAGGTCGACTGTGAGTAAGATAAATAAGACTTCTAACCAATTGCCCATATAGAGTAGCATTTATAGAAGGTGTTGAACGCGTTTTAGTAAGCTTCACTCCAAACTGAAAGGGAATGACACAAGGCTTGCAATCAACCATATTAAAATGTGTCAACAAATCCATTACATATTTATACTAAGAAATGAAAAAACCATCACACAGTGGTAATACTTGAAGACCTAAAAAATAATGCAGAGTGTCGAGATCTATCATGTCAAAGGAGACAACAAGTTGTGTCTTCAATATAAATATGAGATAATTATTATTACCAGTAATTATTAAGTCATCAACATATACAACACAAATCAAGGTATCTCCATTGGAGTGGAGAAAATACATACTGTGATCAAATTCACACCATTTGAAACCAAATCGAAGAAAGAAACTGTTTATATTAGCGTACCAAGCCTAGGGAGCCTGATTCAAACCATAAAGAAACTTCTTGAGTCAACATACCATATTGGAATCCATCACAAAGTTAGGTGGTTGTTCCATGTAAATTTCTTCAGATAGGTCTCCATGAAGAAAAGTACTCTTCACATCCATCTAAAGAATCTGCCATCTAAAATGAGCACCGAGGGAAAGAATCAAGTGAACAAAGTTCATCTTTGCAACTGGGGAAAAGGTTTCAATGTATTTGATGCCTTCTTGTTGACAAAATCCCTTCATGACAATGTGTGATTTATTTCACTCAACAACACCTTTAGAGGTAAATGTTTTCTGGTAGACCCATCGACACTTCACAATATTCTTTCCATGTGGTCGGGGAACCAAGTCCCATGTTTAATTCTTTGATAAGAAATCAATTTCAGTCTTCATTTCTTGTTCCCATTTAGTTCGACCTTCAACATCTGAGTAGGTCACAGGTTCAGAGGTTTCAAGAACAAGAGTAATTAGGGAAACACTAATATGTTTCTTTTGACTTTGATTCTGTAACTTACAGGAGGCATCTCCAACATTGGCTTCAGCGACTTCAATTTTATTGGCCACCCATCGGGGTAGACAAGAAACAGGTGAAATGTGGTTCACTACACGAGGTCGATCAGAAGTCGGAAGTGTTGGATTATTGAGAGGGGGGGGGGGGGGGGGG
>JASDQU010684551.1:58348-77683 GCA_032191745.1 Picea mariana
GAATCAGTAATAGAGAAATGTAATCCTTTTTAACCACAAAATGAAAGTGTTATATCAATGTAGCATTATCATCCAATAGTTGCAGAGTAAATAAACAATGAAAAAATGAGAAATCATACACATACACAATACACCAATGTTTTACGTGGAAACCCAAATCGAGAGAAAACCACAGAATGATTTTTCTTATATTTCTTTAACAATTACATTCATTGGAAGCACCAACTTCCTTTGTTTTCCAACTGCAAATGGAAGGAGTATCCAACCCCCTAGTTTCTCAGGATACAACATGAGGAAAGCTCCAACTTCCCAATTCTCTGGCTACAACCAAAAGGAGGCTCCAACCCCCTAGTTTCTCAGGATACAACCTGAAGGAATCTCCAACTCCCCAATTCTCTGGCTACAACCAGAAGGAAGCTCCAACCCCCTAGTTTCTCAGGCTACAACCTGAAGGAAGCTCCAACCCCCAAATTCTCTGGCTACAACCAGAAGGAGGCTCCAACCCCCTATTTTCTTCGACTACAACCGGAAGGTGGCTACAACCACCTGTCATTTCCTCATCCAACCACCCTGAAATAAAAGTATAATGATGGAACCCCTGTCACACTATCATTGTGAGATATACTTTTGTAAACATGTACCAATCAACCTATAATAAACAAGTGCATCAACCATGCACCAACTTATACCAAACAAATTGTAATCAACCAGTACCATAAACAAGTGCATCATCCATGCACCAACCTGTACCTCAACCAGTAATCAACCTGTACCATAAACAAGTGCACCAACCATGCACCAACCATGCATAAACCTGTACATCAACCTTAACCAAAATCCCTCATCAATTTCATCATCTAAATCTGATTTGTAGATCTGTAATAGACCTGGTGTATATGATCACATACCTGCAAACCTTCCTTAACTTTAACAACAAGAGACTTTCATTTTCATCAAACTTTACTTTAGTCTCACATGACTAATTTTGAATTAGTCAACAACCCTAACTTGAGATAATAATAACTATGTACCTATAAAGATCTGAAAACAGTACACAATTTTCTTCAGTGTCTTTTATGCAATTCCTCTGGGTTTCATTACTTGAAACCTCTCAGAAAAGGAGTTATAGCAAAAATTCCATACCTTGTTGAATTCTGGCTTATTCTAGAGAGAGAACGTGTAGAGTGTGACCCACACTAAATATTTGTTTATGGATCTGAAAATGGTACACCGAATACTAAAGACTATACTCTAACCAATACATTTGGTCTCACTTAATTTGGATATGTTATGAACAAGTTATGATGTTTTTACCCGAAACACTTGTTTTAGACTAGTTTTAGGACTAGCCACAAACCCTATTTTCCACGGAGTGTAACTCCAAAAATAAAACGACCCACAAGCTTAAATTTGTATCATAGATACTTGGATATGTTTCCTCAATTTCCGCCCAATTTCATGGCTTGAATCATTCTAGAAACAATTTTTTTGCAAAAATGGTGAGAAGACCTGTAAATAACATACCTTAGAAAGCATCATCAAAAGAATTTATCCTCCATTGAATTCCGGCCTTCTTTACTTCACTCTCCCTCTAAAATTCGGCTTAGATATCCTTTTTTTACCCCAGTCACTTGTATATATTCAATATGCTCAAGTGTGATTAAAATGAGAGAGCCTTGCCTATTATTTATACTTTCATGTAGCTTCCTCAAGGGGTTACCTTTTAACCATGTTAACCCACTTTCTTTATTTTAGGGCTAACCCACTTCTAACCACTTGTCCACTTAGTAATTTCTCCATTAACTTTATTATTCAAATAATTTATTTTTTATCCACTTTGACTTATAGTATACTCATCACGTCACTTTATTATTTAAATTACCTTCTAACCATCTTAACCCACTTTCCTTATTTTAGGGCTAACCCACTTCTACCCACTTTTCCACTTAGTAATTTCTCCATTAAATTTATTATTTAAATAATTACTTTTGTATATACTTTGACTTATAGTACACTCATCACTTCACTTTATTATTTAAATAATTTCTTCTTTGCAACCACTTTGACTACTTTGACCTTTTGGGGCTTCTAGATGACTCATGAGGGTTCTCCAACTTCACATGGCCATAAATCTCTAACCGTGAGGATTTATGCAACATTCCACATACCACCGGAAATGTCATGACATGTACTATCCATCTAGAATACCTTCAAATATATCAAAACTCATACTCTTATACATCAAACAAACTTGAGTCCATTACCCAAACTTTTGTGCTCCCGGAATTTGCTATCAGACTTTCTTCAAGGGTTGACATCAATGACAACCAACCCAAATAATAAAAAATATTCCCCTTTGGAATTGATGGCAACACTCTGATGCAATATTGAAGTCATATCACTCATGCTCTCCCTGTGACCATCACTCCCGTTGGAACCATACCTCTGTGCTCTTTCTCCAAGCATTTACCTTTGCATCTGATAAATCTCTCCCCCTTTGTCATCAATGGAAAAGGTATGTTTCCATCTGGGGCTGTTGCCCCTAACTGAAATCTCCTTGGGGATACTCCCCCTGATTGAACTCTTCCTGAAACTGACCCCCCAACTTGAATTGTCCTCTTTATGGTTCTTCCTCGTGTAAATCTAAGACATGTAAAATAAGCATTCAAAATCATTCCCTCTAGAGCAAAAATTACTCCGAGTCTCTGGGAAATATATTTAAAGGCTTCCCTTGGAAGTGGTTTTGTAAATATGTCTTCCACTTTTTCTTCTATGCCTACATATTCAACTCTGATGTTCTTCTCTGCAACCTGTTCCCATAGAAAGTGATATCTTTTTGGAATGTGCTTCATCTTGGAGTGCATCATCGGGTTCTTTGAGACATTGATGGGGCTTGTATTATCACAATAGATTGGAATGGGCTCATCATACTCAACCTATGTATCTGTCAATTTTTTTTTCATCCATAGAACCTGAGTACAACATCATGTTGTTGCAATATACTCTGCTTCAGTTGTAGATACAGATATTGATGATTGTTTCTTGCTTAACCAAGATATTGAACACTCACCCTAGTAGAATGTTGCTCCACTAGTGCTTCATTGATCATCAATGCAACCTTCCTAATCTGCATCTATGTAGGAAATAAGTGATAGATCCTTTCCTTTTGGATACCATAATCCAAACTCTTTTATTCCTTTGAGATATCTGAAAATACTCTTCACTGCTAATACATGTGATTCCTTTGGTGCTTCTTGAAATTGTGCCACCTGTCCAACTACCTGCATTACATTTGTTCTAGATGTTGTCACATATAGTAATCTACCAATCATTGACCTGTATTATCTCTAGTCTGTAGATATTTATCCATTCTATAGTACCATGCTCTAGGAACCAGTTGTTCAATGTAGACTTCTACTTCAAGGTCCTCGTTCAAAAAAATTGATTTCACGTCCATATTTGTCCATATTATTCAAGACTCTGCTATACAAATGCCCATAATTTTGACTCATATGTCCTTGTACTACCATGAAGTACTACTACAATTGATTAGTCTATCATATTGTACTTCTGCTAACTAAATGCACTAAATCTGTCTACTCAAATTCTGCAAGTTTCTCAAAGGATGGGTCTCTGGTCTGTCTCAGCTACTGCATAGACTCCCCATGTCTATTATTCATATTATCTTGGAATATCTATGCCATATGGCTCAGAACAGTTCCTACTCTGAAGTATATTCATCATCATATTCATTGGTAGATTCATCATCATCTTCATTGGTAGATTCATCATTTCTCTGAGCTTTGACTTCTTTCTTTCTATCTGTGGATTCATATTTCACTACAATGACTGAAAGTACAATATCTCGAACCTATTTCTTATTTACATGTCCTTATTTTCTTTCATTTATTTTTCAAACCTTTATGTATCTAACATCTTTCATTTTCTATGTAGTATTTTCTTCATCTCATTTTATTGCCAATCTTACGATCTCTGGGACCTGGTCTTTGTTCACTTGTTCTTCCTATTTTCTTATCCATACCTTATTATATCTGATATCAGTGTTATATTTCATGGAAATATCGATCATGCTTCTACAATCACTATCTATGTGTTCATAGTTATGAGATTTGTAACATTTAATGTCACATGGGGCCACATCGACATTTCTTTCTTGAACATTTCTTTTATAATCCCTGCAATATGCAACCTTATGTCCAAACTTAGTACAGTAAAAACAATGACCATAAAATAAATTTGCATAACTGGGAGTGAATGATCTTCTTTGTGGTGTAGTCCTACTGAATTTCTACATTGACTGATCATGATCATGATCATGATTGAATCTTCTCTGTGGCTTGAACATGGATGGTCTTCTTGAATATGTATCTTCAATAGTTTTCTTAGATTCTGGTTGACCATGATTCTTTCCTTTGAGTGCTTCTGAATAACTCTTTCTATTTTCGTCATTCTTCTTTTCTAGTAACCTAGAGTGCTTCTCTTCATTCTCTATAACTGATATGGATGTTTCTATATCTTCAACGTTCTTTTTGAGCTTGATGATTACTTCTCAATGTGATAAATTCTTCTTCAAGCTTCTCAACCTCTTCTTCTTTCTTCATTATCTAAGACTTCATGACTTTCTTCTATTCTTTTTGCTTCTTCAAGCTGAATTTTTAATGTGATTATTTCTTCCTCAAGTCCTTTCTCTTCTTGACGAAACTCTTCCTCAAGCTGGTTTAGATCATTAGTTCTTTCCTTTTGTTTCATCAATTCTTTCTTGAGTGACTTATTTTCTTCTCTTAGTTCATCTAAAGCGCTAATCAATTATGCTTCATGATTTTATTCCTTTTCATTTAGTTTTTTTGTCTCGTGGCATTCTATTTCAAGATGTCCTCATTTTTTGCAACTAAAGAAAAACAAAATATCTCTGGTGATTATGTGCTCTTCCTCTTCTGAATCTATTTAACATGGTGAACATAATTATTCTTGATTTGTATCTAAATATATGATGGGTGAAGAATATATGTCATGTAACTTATCCCAAAGTTCTTTGTCTGATGAACATTTATCAACCTTTTCTCTTACTGGATTAGGTAATCCTTCCCAGATGAAATCCATTGCTATTTTGTTATTCTTCTTCAATTCCTTCTTGGTTGTAGTCTTTACCCTTTTTGAACTATCATATCCTGTAACAATTGATACCCAAAAATAATGTCCATGTGCCTGTAAAAATACTTCCATCCTTCTACTCCACATCTCATACTTTAAACCATTCTAACCATTAAACATTGGTACTCCATTCTCAGAATAATCCATGATCTCCTTCCAGTGGTTAAACTGTTTCCTGAAGGAACCTCACTCTGATACCAATTGTTGGATTACTGAGAGGGTAGGTGAATCAGTAATAGATAAATGTAATCCTTTTTAACCACAAAATGCAAATGTTATATCAATGTAACATTATCATCCAATAGTTGAAGAGTAAATAAACAATGAACATTATCATCCAATAGTTGAAGAGTAAATACTTCTCATCAAAATGAACATTACATCGAACAATAATATGTCATTGGATAGGATCAAACATTTGATATGATTTGACTCTTCAAAGTATCCCATCATGATGCAAGCTTGAATTTTTACATCCAATTTATTTCAACAATCTTCAGGAATGTGGACCCAGGAAACAAAACCAGATATACAGAGGTGGCCAATAGAGGGTTTCTTCCCATACAATTGTTCGAATGGAGTCATGGAAAGAATGGCTCAAGTCAAAATGCGATTGAGAAGATAATTTGCATAATACACTGCTTCAGTCTAGAAGCAAGGAGGTAGGTTTTTATCCAGTAGAAGACATCTAGCCATTTTGACTAATGTTTGATTTTTGTGTTCTGCAAATCCATTTTGCCGAGGTGTGTGAGGAACCGAACGCTTCCAATCAATACCATATCGAAGTAGATATTCTTCAAAGGGTTGACTTACATACTCACCACCATTGTCTGATCTCAAGCTCTTGATGGATCGATCACATTTGTTTTTATCAAAGGCCCATAATTCTTTGAAATTCTCAAAGACAAGATTTTTATTCTTCGGGAAAAATACCCAAGTGAAATGAGAGAAATCATCAATGAAAGTCAAAATGTACCTTTCTCCTTCTAGTGAAGGTAAATTAACAAAACAAACATCATTGTGAACCAATTCCAGTAGGTTCTGTGCTCACCATGCTTATCCAGATTCAAAGGGTGCATGATGATGCTTCCCAAGTATACATACTTTACATACACCAACAACCATGTTCTGGGTCACCAGTGCCTGCAGAATTAAAAAAATCAAATGTCCAAGTATTTCATGCAAAATTTGACTTCTCTCATCAATGTGAGAAATAAGTGCAGTTGGTTCGGATTCATGTCGAATCTAGTCACAAAACTTGTATAAGGTGTTTGTCTAGTCCATAATCCCGTCAGCGACAATCAAATTCCCTTTCTTCAAATCTGAACATAGAACCGATCTATCCAAAATTCCACAATATTAACAGTTTGAGTCAACTGAGAAACAGACACAAGATTGACACTAATATTTGTCACGTGATAGACGTCAACACTTTTACCATGTCAAAAAGCTACATCACCCTGACCAACAACATCCAAAGAAAAAGCGTCAACAATATAGATTCTACTTTCCTCAACTTTATTCAGTCTCGTGAATAAAGTGACATATGTTACCATATGATGAGTTCACCTGGAGTCGAAAACCCATTCATTTTGTGCCATGTGAGACATCAAGGCCTGAGAAGTATCGACTTAGAAGGTGAAATTATTAGCATCTCGGAGAATGATCGACACATCTCCTTCAAGTCTCTTAATATTCTCTTCCAAATCATCTCTCTTTTTGAAGAATTTTTTCTCAACATGTCAAGTATTTCCATAGTACCTACATGTCTTCTTATTTTGACTTCATTGTGGTTGTCTATGGGGTCCCTGATAATTATATGAAAGTTTCTATGAAGAAGCATCAGACTGCACTATATTCATGGAATCCATCTTTCCCTCACCCTTGAGCAAGTGAGCTTGGTGTTTACCACCATTTTTTCCTTCTTCAAGAAATCTATGTTGATCAATAATCAAAATTTCACAAAAAACTTCAAAGGAGTAGTCCTTACCATCTTGATTATGTGTGTGCCAGTTGGTGCGGAAGGTAGATACAAACACATCAAATGATGTTCTCAAATTTATCAGGACCAACTTAATGAGTTCTCCATCCTTCTTCTTATATTTCTATATTCATTCACTCAACTTCAACTGGAGTTCCTTAACACGTGCTAAATATTCCTCCATTATCTCATAGGAATCAGGATCGAGAGAGATCAAATCTTTCTCCAACAACGTGACATGGCTTTGATCGAATTGGTCAAACAAGATCTTCAACTTCTTCCAGACTAGATGCGAATATTCAAGTCTACTGTGAAAAAATCAGATTTTCTGCGATATGTAGGTTGCGATGACCCATACAACCTCATCCTTATTTCCATCATTAATTTTTTTTTTCGAAGCATCTATTGGATCTAGGATTGTGACCTTGGTATATTGCCATAGTCCCTTACTTTTCAACAGGGTTTCCATATCTAGATCCCATACTACATAATTTGAGATATTTAGAATGATAGGATCAATCTTTGAAGCCATCTTCAATAGATAGATTGGTCTTGTTTCAAGGTTCTAGCAAACCATCAACCTAGAGTCAATCACAACAGATTCGACTTAGCAAGGTTTGTGGATAACAGGTCAAGTTTTAAACCATTGGCTCTGATACCATGTTGGGGAATAAAATGGAACTGAACATGAAACAAAGAACACAGTACTATAGACAATCAAAGAGGGCCAAAGAAAAATTCAAAGAACAGAGGTGGTGTCTAAAGACACCGTTACAACACTTAAGCACATCGCACCGTTATCATAACATCACAATGCATATTGCACATCTTTATCTGCATGATCTATATGCAATATCAATTCACAATCTTTTTTCATTGCATTGTGATAATGACCCAAGGGATCTTCTTTTATATTCTCAATATTTAACCGAATCCCACAGAATCTGGAATATCTTGTCCACATACAATGGTCGATGATTAGAGTTGGTCCCACAAAAATCAACTTTGTCAAGTCGGCTCGATGAGACTCAAACTGATCGATTATCTTTCCAACTCGTAGTCAATTTCAGGGTTGATCGATCCACCACCCAACTATCTTCGACTATCCGACTGTTAGGAATGTCGACTATTCGACTGACTATATCTAGGAGTGGGTCGACCTCTCGACTGAATGAATCCATGAGATGTGTGATGTGTTGGACATATTGTCATTGATGTCAACAACTGATGTATTTACATTATAATGATGAGTTGGTATGAACAAAGAGATGAAAATCCATGTACAAAAGGATTAACAAATTAAGAGATCAAGAGGGTTAGCGACTGAAGATTAGAAGCTCGGAAGAGATGATGCACATGAAGCTCAGAAGGGAAATCACAATGCAGAAACATGATCGGGATTGAAATTCCCATAGGACAAACCAGGATCGTTGGATACGCAAGATCCAGATCAAGGGCAGGGATTGATTGCAGAGCACGAAGGGAGAATTAAAATACATGTTATTTCCATTCCTGCAATTTATCTAGATCATCAGATCTCATCGACTCAAAGATCGACGACTATGGTTGATCCACCAAATGATCAGATTAAGTTGTGACCATTGGATACGCAAGCAACAAATCAAGGGTAGGGATTGATTGCAGAGCACGAAGGGAGAATTAAACTATATGTTATTTCCAATCCCGCAATTATTCTATATCATCAAATCTCATCGATTAAAAGATTGACGATTGTGGTTAACTCACTAACAATTGCACAACTTCAATTGCGGAGTTCGGGTGATGAATTAAACCACATACAAGTTATGGTTTTACAATCCACATCAACCGTTGGATCAAGTTAATTTGAAGGATAGTATAAGAAAATACGAATACCATCTGATACAAAGTCCCGAAGTATATGAGGATCGTCTGATCTATTTAGAGCGTGCCAAGGTAGCAGTGGTCAACTTTGGCGCTTACCACTTCGAGAGAAAAGGGTTGAGAAAAAGTAATATCACCTAAAGGCTGAAGTCCCAAAGCAAATGTGAATCATCTAATATGAAGAACACTTTGGGAGATATCAGGAGCGTCAGATCATGTTTAATGGAAGGATAGAGTAAGCCACAAATGTCTAAAATAGACGTAATCCGTCTGATATGAGGAAACACTTCAAAAGATATCCTGACCTTTGGATCGATGAAAGTAGAAGGATAGGATAAGCAAGGCCAAAGGCCCAAGATCCCAAATAGACTAATTCCCAACAACTGTTGGATCATGTTAAGACTTTTTGGGTTAAAGAATGACCATTGGATGAAGTCAAGTTACTCAAGGTTTACACTTAGGGGAATCTCACTTTGTGAGAATTGGGAAGTGGAGAAATCGAATTACACGAAGTCTCGAAGGATGAAGTCTCGTAGTGGAATGATTCATTTGATCATTGGAACACTTCGGAAAGTATCCTGACTATTAAATCAAGGAGAAGAACATGTGCCATATGAAGAGATCTATGTCAGCAAGGAAACTTGGTATAATCAGATGATGACAAGTTTCAAGGTCCCATAGGTACTTTAAGCATACGTAAGCCATGAATCCAGGTGACACATGGAAGCCACTCAGGAAATTCCATGTCAACAAGTGACGTTAGCAAGTTACGTCACTCTAGGATTTTTTTCTTCGGGAGTTTCACCACTAGAAAAATCCCTAAGTCCTGAAGTCCCAAAGGCCGAAGTCCTTAAGTGGACATGAGTCGTCCGATATGAAGAACACTTTGAGAGAATTCTCAACTGTTGAAGATTATGGACACGCATCTTTTATTTGGGAGATTTGTAAAGAGGCTGGAAGTCACGAAGGACAAAGTACCAACAATCGTCCATCTCATCAGGAGATTAAAACATGACTATTGATTTTGATAAGGTATCAAGCACTCACTTGGCCTAGCGTCTGGTCACCACCTAAGGTCGTATGGAATAAAGAAACAAAGGGACAAAGAAGAAGAAACGATTAAATTAATAAGCCTGTGGTCCCATGCATATGGTCATATGTAAATGGTTTGAAGGAAGTGCCTCAACATAACTCAATTTTTGTAGTATTTGCAGAGATTTGGAATCGAGTTAAAAAGGAAATCGATCCATACCTGTGATCAATTTAAAAACAAGTTAGATGGTTTTTAAAATGATGTGTGGTTATGAAAATTCATGTTAATGAGTGTGTTACTTAAAAACAAGGGTTATGTAATATTAAATGAACAAACATGTTGTTTGTGAAGAGTTATGTTGAAAAGTTTAAAGGCTTATAATTATGCTAAGAAGTGAATTAGAAAAGTGCACATGTCAATGTCTTATTGAAGATCAAGAACAGAAGGAGACAGAGCAACAATTATGCAATCCAATGTTTGATATAGAAGACCTTTATTGGACTGCAGCATATACAATGGAGATTAAATGGCAAAAGCAGAGAGAGGAGCAGTCATGACATGATACAAATTTTTTCCATATTTAGAAATTAAGGGTGGTTGGGTGGTGCAAGGGCAAGTTGGATCCTGCAAGGGAGTAGGTGCTTCCTTTTCAATTATAGCTAACTAATTAGGGGGATGCAAAATCCTACCAACTGGTGTTGGTGAACAAGGGTGTGGGTGCATCCTGATTAGTGGGTGATCATCTAAAAGGAAGAACATCTTCTTTCTATGTAAGTTGTAAAAAAAAAAATTGCAGTTAATAGAAAAGTGTTTATGGTTTTCCCAATTGGGTTCCACAATAAATATTGTGTTAAAATATTGATTGCAGTAACAAAAGAAAAATTGATAAAATTATTATGTCATTGATTCACCACCCCCCCCCTCTCAGTGACAAGATCTGGTCCTTCATGATGAACCATCAATGCTTGATGTTCCAACATTTGAGGCTCCTAATTAGGTGAATATCATAGAAATTGTCAAATTGGCCTTTTTTTTCCCATGTTTTTCTATTTAAGAAAAGAATGTGAATATTTTATAAATAAGTTAGAAAAGAAGAGTTAAAGGCAATTATGTCTTATCCCTAACAGGTGGACAATCAAGTTTTTTTGGGGGTTCTTTGAGTTGGTTGAAGAGGATTTACTAAGAGTTATAGAAGAATTTAAGAGCATGGGTAGAATTCCTAGGAGCTTTAATGAAACATTTATAGCTCTCATTCCTAAAAAAGAAAAATTGGAAACTTTTGATGATTTCATGCCTATTTCACTTTGTCACTGCATCGACAAAATAATTTCAAAAGTGCTAGTTGTGCGGATTAAATGAGTGCTATCACAAATGATCTCTTCATAACAATTTGGTTTTCTGTGAAGTAGGCAAATGCATGAGGCTATTGACACTACTCAAGAGGGGTTACACTTCATTAAGGCCAAACAAAATCTAGCTATGATCATAAATTTGGATCTATCAAAATCCTATGCCAGTACATACTGGTTGTATTTAACAATGATTTTGATACATGTAGGCATCAACCTCTCAGTTGTGAATTAGATCATGGGCTATGTCTCCAAAATGAATTTTTCTCTTCTGATTGTTGACTGCTCATTTAGCACTGGTGGTCAACTCATGTGCCATGAAGAGATGCATCATCAGATGCAGTATTGTTGAAGACTTTTGGTTCTATGGGCAATGTTTGGCCCCAACACTTATTTTTGTACTTGGAATTTCCGCACCCCTGCGTGGGTTAATAATGTAATAGGTCTATATGAGTCATGTCTAGGTCAGTTACCTTGGGATTGGTTTAGTAGGAGAGTTCCTTTCACCGAGAGTTTTTTATCCTCAGGTTATCAGTTGGGCTTTTCAGCCTTACTGGTTTCCCTTGAGTTTTTCCCTCACACTTGCAATAAGTCCTCCAAAGTGGTGAACGACATTCTAGCGGACTTATGTTTTGGTAACTATATAGGGAATTCATTGTAAATGACCATGCATGACATCTTAGAAAGTTTCACGGAATTTCGTCGAATTTAGATTAGTTTTTTTTAATTAATTAATTTTTAATTAAATTTCCCTAAGTTTGGAGGTTTAATTATTTAAATAATTAATTATTTTTTAGCAATAATTGTAAAAAATGGATCCTTGGACTTTTGATAGGGGTATTTGTGCTCAAAAGAAATGAAATATCACCCCCTACATCCATGGACCGAGTTTCATCTCAGTCGGACAACTTTATCCATGGGTTAGTCCACCCGGAGTGTCAGTCAGTCTAAAACAACAATTTTAATTGTTAAAGTCCAAACATGGAAAAATGTAAAAAATTGTAATAATGACTTAGATGATGTGAAATGTTGAAATGATGGTTAGAGAGAGACCCCCTAAGCATAACCTTAGCCTCCCAAAAAATTTCAACCTTGTTTAACCCCTTTTGCCACCTCCACACTCAAAAGTTGCGCCCCTCTAAGGGGATTGACGTTTTTCCTTTTTTAATTAAATTGTGACATAAGTGTGGCCCCCTCTCTTAAACTTTCACTTCATTTAACCTTTTCTTCACCCCTAGATGTGATCCATCTTACTCCACATCACCAATATTAACATTTGGGTTGATTTTTGACCTTGGGGAGCGCTCTCCAAGAGCGTTACACCCTATTTTTTGTCTCTCCAATAAAAGTTACGTTTTTTTTATTGCTTGAGACTCTTCCTCTCACCTAGCATGGATCCCACATATCTCCTTTGAAATCTTGTGTGATCCCAACACCCTACACTCATCTCTCACCTCTCATCACCTTCTCCTCATCCCAAGAGGTGCGCCCTCCCTCATCTAGAACTTCCACAAATAATTATTTAAAAATTATTTGATTCTTTTCACTTACCTTGGCATGAATCCCATGCTTCCTACATGCCATTGGATCTATCTAATTGATTTTTCTATTTTTCTACACCCTAGATCTATTGTGCAAACCTTAGGAGGTGCGCCCTAGCCTAGAGATCTACTCTATTGCTTGGTGGTGGACACTTGGCTTAGATCCAAGAGAGGTAGGTTTGCCTCTCCAAGTATAAATGGATATCTTTTCTCCTCCCCAACTCACCATATCTTGAGCTATTGTTATGCTACTTGATTTTCCTCTCTCTCTCTAGTCATTTCATTGTCATTCTTGCTCTAGGGTTTTGGAGTATTCCTCTCTAAGACCACTTCTTTGGTAATAATATTTTGGAAGCTTTGGAGGACAACAAGAAGGGTAAAGCATATGCTTATTGTTCGTATGCATGGGAGGTAATATTGTTTAGTATTGTTTCTTATTTCTTGCAACACTATATCTTAGGTAAAGTGTTATCTAAGTAGGATTGGTAGAGTGTATGCCTATTGGTCTATATATCTTGATGTTTGGATTAAATTGAAGTGTCGTTTAATATCATTACATCAACGTATTTTCTTTTGTATGCTTGGATTTGAAAGGATATTGCAGGTTCATCTCCAAAGTTTCATTGGGAAATCCTTCTAGAAGGGAAGGGTCACTTAAAGCTTTTTCAAACTCCAACTATCTAGATCTATTACTTTTCTCTTACATTGTTGTACATCCATCTCATTTTCAGCTAGCATATCATTGTTTAGATAGGTCAAAAATCATTTAAAATCTATATCTTGTATTGTGGAAAGTTCTTGCTCCAAAAGAGCAAGGGTTTCCTTAAATTTTATTTGGTTGTGTGTAGCCATCCTAGCAAGAAAAGATTGTTGTTTTTACAGGTATATCATATTTGGTTGGTGGCTCTTAGCTGCCCCAAAGAGACACACACAACACTTCAAGACCCCTTGGGGGATTTTGGTAGCTATCTCTAACCCCCTCTTGTCTTTTTCTAGCCTAGAAGTGCACTTTTCCTTTTGTTTTCTTGATTGTTTGAGCTTAAAGTGTAAGAGGGGAAGTAGTACAGCCTCCCCTCTTCTTTGAGCTTGTGGGTAGGTAGGACGTAAGCTAGATCTAGCATTTCTTTCATTTTTTGAGTTTTTTTAGGCTTGGCCGCAAGGTTTAGAAGCTGTGGGCACCTTCTCAACCTTAAGATGGGGTTTGCTTGATTAGTTTGTAGATTAGTTTGCTTATTAGTTTAATTTTCCTTTGCTCATCTTTCATTTGGTTGCCCTAATAACTAAGATCTAAAGAATACTTAATCTAACTAAGCCAAGATAAATTAATAACCTACCTAGTTGGGAGAGGAACACCCCAAAGAGGTAAGGATAAGTGTTAATGTTTTACTTTTGATGTGATGTGATTGATCTAATGGTTTAATGTTCTTATTGCTTATGTTATAGATCTAATCTCATCATCTTAATCCCATTGGGCAACACACTTAAAATCTTATATTGGAATCTTGCTTAGTTTTATTTCAAGCTCATAATCTCTCTCTTAAACACATGTTTTAATCTTAATGCTTTATATCTCTTAAAGTGCTTAACAAATAAGTGGTTTATTGGTTCATTGCTTACATCTATTGGTAGCCACGTATTGGGCTTTGAATGTTTTGAATGGTTAAGTTGGAAAACACTTAAATCTTCTTCTTCTCTTAAGGCAAGTTGTTCTTGCCATTGATCTATTGTTTCTAAGCAAACTTCTATTGATGTGCATATGATAATCTTTATTTCTTTCAACCATCTATTATTTTTCTTTACATGTGTTGATTCACTCATTATTTTAAGCTTAAGCAACACACTCATTGAGCAAATAACAGTTTCAGCCATCTCATTAATTTGCACTTAAAAAGTACTTTAAAACCTTCTAAACACTCTTTAAATCACCTAAAAGTCTACTTAATTGTTATATATACTTAATAGACTACTTTAGGGTAACTTAGACCACCATCTTCACCATCTAAAACGGGTTTGAGGAAAACAACGGAGGGTAGTGGCAGGGGACTGGCCCGTAGTGCACCAGGTGTGTGTCCTCTCCGGGAAGTACTCTTACTGTCAGGGCTAACTGGATCTGCTAGGGTTGGCCTCATTGCCATACTATCTTGAGCGTCCAACAGTTATTTGGCAATAGGAGAAGGAGGCTTTGGTGAAAGCTAATAAAATTTGCAAATCTTAAGAAAAGCCTAACTATTAAACCCTTGACCAATCTAATAGAATACTTGGGGGGCTTAATAACTAAGAGTGTAGATTGTCTCCAATACTCTTCATAATAGTTGTGTTTAATTCTCTTAAACTTTGAAATCTATTGATGAAGTAATGTGTTGATGATAATCTCGTATAAATGGTGATGTGATTGATGTTTTAACTCTTTTATATCCTGCACACATTGAAAATAAACATGGTTAGTTTGCTTTGTGTAAATTGTAATCTATCATTCTTTAAATTGTAAATCTTGTAAGTAATTGTTCATGGTATTCTTTTATTGAGTTATTATTCCTTGTAAAATTGTAACTTGTAATCTTTTGTAATAAACAACCCTTGAACATAGTTGACCCCTTTCCCAATTTTTAGGCACTAGTCTTAGTTGACCTAGGGAAAAGGCTTTCTTTTCATGCTAACCCTTGCATCTTGCATGGTTTCCTTAGAATATTAGGATTAGAATCCCCTCTAACCTTAACAAATTAAAATTAACTCCTAGAACCTAACTCTAACACATCTAACAACTAAGGTCTACCCCCTTTGGCTTCCCTAAGAGTAAGCCTAGATGGAAGAGGTTCCAGTTAAAGTGACAGTGTGGTCTTTGAACCTAGGCATCATGCCTCCAAGGACACACTAAGTGAGCCGGACTTAGCCCACATTTGAAAGTGTGTATAAGGACGGCAACATCTTTGGCGTCGTTGCCGGGGACTTATCCGCGGCAACATCTTTGGGACCGTTGTCGGGGATAAGTCGTTTATCCTTGGTCTTAATGACTTAACTTTTTAAAAACTAATAAATTCTTTGAGCTTGCATTGGTTAGCTTTGTGTGATTCTTTTCCAAGTGGCGACTCCATTGAACAAATCTATCAAGTATACTGCAAGGAGCAATCCTTGTTGGTTGCTTGAAATTCTTAGGGAAGAAGCACTCATTGATGTCCAATTCTTGTTCCAAACATAATAAATTAATTTTTGTTTTTCTTCTTGTTTTTTCTTTGTTTGATGCTCTTGTTTGTCTGAAATAAACTTGGTCATCTAGCGACTCCACTTTAAAATAATTTGACAAGGTATTTTGCAAGAAGGAATTCACGGCTTGTTTTACTTCATCCTTGAAGTTGAAATGGTTTTTGGGTGAAGCTAGCTAGTCCTTCTTCTTGTTGGATCCTTGGTAATCTTGGGTCCCAATCCTTTTCTTTGGACCTTTGTTTAAATGATCTAGTTAGAAATGGATGATTTTTATGATCCTATCGATTTTTCTGGAATCGTTGGTTACCCTCATGGTGAATCTCCAGATTCCTTTGAAAACACTCCTGACTATTGTGATCATGATGATGCTAGTACTCACATCAGGGCCTTCACTAAATGTATTGATGAATGGTGTGATCCACCTATTTATGAGGACGTTCTAATGAAAATGTTTGTCGTAACCCTTGATATAGAGAAACCTTTTAATTGGTTTCATGATTCACCTAATGGGAGATTCAAGACCATACAGGACTTGTTGCATGCCTTTCTGGAAAGGTTTGGGCATGATCGGAGTGAAATTTACGATGAATTGGTTGATGATTTTATGGAAACATGGAAGAGCAAAAATCTTCTGGCTTTTAAAACAATCAATTTAGACATAGAGATAGATATTCCATCAGATCCCATTGAGGAATTTAAAGAAATAATTTAGAACGTCCAGCTTTCCTAGGAGGAACAATGTGAAGCCATGAATGAACAATTTGTGGCCCTGGAAGACCAATTGGAGGTCATGGAATATGATTTTACAAAAACTTATATTGAATAACCGGACCCCCTTGAGCTTAAGATTGATAATGAAAAATATGAGGAAATTCATTGGGAGATTCTAGATGAATCCATGGATGAGACGGTCATTTATTTTGAGCAGATAAAGGAACTTGAGTGGGAAAATGTTGAATATCTAGATGATTCAAGTCCCCACCCTCCTCCCGAGGAACCAATTTTGAAGGGTAATTTTGAAAATCTTGAAGAAAACAGTTTGATGGTTCCTATGGTATGTTCTTTTCCAACTTCCCAACCAAAAGATGAGTTTATGCAGAATTATGTGGAAATGGAAGGCAACTTTAGTTTGACGATGTCATATCATTATGAGCATTGGTTGGCCTCCCACCTTGGCAGTCATGAGCAACAAATTATTTAGAGTTTACACGGCTTGTCATATTCTAGTGTTTGGTTGAAAGGAAGAAGGAGCATGGTTCTTGGCTGGTTCTTCCTCACAAAAAGTTTCAAGTTGATAAAACTTGGGAAGGGGTCTTCTGTGAGTCATCCTGGACAAGGATGTTTCAGACACTTGTGGCATCATTTCACCCATTACATGGGTGGTTGTAACGTATCTCTAACCCTTCCTTGTATTTTAATTTTGTATTATTTCAATTTATTATGTCAATATGTACTCAGATTTTTTTTTCAGTATCATAGATTTCATTTGTTGAAAAATTATGATGTTGTACTTTAGTTATTTCATTTTGTAAATGTCGTATAGAATTCATTGATTTAATTTTGTATAAATGTATTTTAATGTTGGTTATTGGTGTGCACTACGGTGATCACTCTATTTTGTAGGTGCTGGATTCTCGTATGCTCTTCGTCTCCAAGTGAGAAGATCGAACACATGTCCCCATGTGGAGCCAGATGTTGACCGCCCATTTAGCACCAGTGGTAAACTCATGTGCCATGAAGAGATGCATCATCAGATGCAGTATTGTTGAAGACTTTTGGTTCTACAGCCAGTGTTTGGCCCCAACACTTATTTTTGTACTTGGAATTTCTGCACCCCTACATGGGTTAATAATGCAATAGGTCTGCATGAGTCATGTCTAGGTCAGTTACCTTGGGATCGATTCATTGGGAGAGTTCCTTTCACCGAGGGTTTTTTATCCTCAGGTTATCAGTTGGACTTTTTAGCCTTACTGATGTCCCTTGAGTTTTTCCCTCACACTTGCAATAAGTCCTCCAAAGTGGTGAACGACGTTCTAGTGGACTTATGTTTTGGTAACTATATAGGGAATTCATTGTAAATGACCATGCAAGACATCTTAGAAAGTTTCGCGGAATTCTATCGAGTCTAGATTAGTTTTTTTTAATTAATTATTTGTTAATTAAATTTCCCTAAGTTTGGAGGTTTAATTATTTAATTAATTAATTATTTTTGAGCAATAATTGTAAAAACTAGATCCTTGGAATTTTGATCGGGGTATTTGTGCTCAAAAGAAATGGAATATCACCCCCTACATCCATGGACCAAGTTTCAGCTCAGTTGGACAACTTTAGCCATGGGTTAGTCCACCCGGAGTGTCAGTCAGTCTAAAACAACGATTTTAATTGCTAAAGTCCAAACATGGAAAAATGTAAAAAATTGTAATAATGAGTTAGATGGTGTGAAATGTTGAAATGATGGTTAGAGAGAGACCCCCTAAGCATAACCTTAGCCTCCCAAACTTTTTCAACCTTGTTTAACCCCTTTTGCCACCTCCACACTCAAAAGTTGTGCCCCCTAGGGGGATTGACGTTTTTCCTTTTTTAATTAAATTGTGACTTGAGTGTGGCCCCCTCTCTTAAAATTTCACTTCATTTAGCCTTGTCTTCACCCCTAGATGTAATCCATCATACTCCACATCACCCATACTAACATTTGGGTTGATTTTTGACCTTCGGGAGTGCTCTCCAAGAGAGTTACGCCCTCCTTTTTATCTCTCCAATAAAAGTTACGTTTTTTTTATTGCTTGAGACTCTTCCTCTCACCTAGCATGGATCCCACACCTCTCCTTTTAATTATTGTGTGATCCCAACACCCTACACTCATCTCTCACCTCTCATCACCTTCTCCTCATCCCAAGAGGTGCGCCCTCCAAGAGAAGTGCACCCTCCCTCATCTAGAACTTCCACAAATAATTATTTAAAAATTATTTGAGTCTTTTCTCTTACCTTGGCACGAATCCCATGCTTCCTACATGCCATTGGATCTATCTAATTGATTTTTCTATTTTTCTACACCCTAGATCTATTGTGCAAACCCTAGGAGGTGTGCCCTAGCCTAGAGATCTACTCTATTGCTTGGTGGTGGACACTTGGCTTAGATCCAAGAGAGGTAGGTTTGCCTCTCCAAGTATAAATGGATCTCTTTTCTCTCTCCCA
>JASDQU010684552.1:2179-16434 GCA_032191745.1 Picea mariana
GTTTCAAAATCCTGTGATTTATCTTTCAACAAGTACACCCAACACATCCTAGTGTAATCATCAATAAAAGTCATGATATATATATATACACCCAACACATCCTAGTGTAATCATCAATAAAAGTCATGATATATATATACACCCAACACATCCTAGTGTAATCATCAATAAAAGTCATGATATATATATATATATATATATATATAGCAGATGGAACATGTATGGGACCATACAAACCAGTGATTTATCTTTCAACAAGTACACCCAACACATCCTAGTGTAATCATCAATAAAAGTCATGATATATATATATATATACACCCAACACATCCTAGTGTAATCATCAATAAAAGTCATGATATATATACACCCAACACATCCTAGTGTAATCATCAATAAAAGTCATGATATATATATATATAGCAGATGGAACATGTATGGGACCATACAAACCAGAATGTAGCAATCCAATTTTTCTCCATGCTTTGGAAGTAGAATCATGAAATGGTTGTTTGTTATGTTTTCCAAGGAATTGTATGCAAACTAGAAACACCATTCTTTTTCAACAAACGAAGGCTCTCATAATTAATGTGTCCAAATATAGCATGCCATAAAAGACTATATGGCAATGTACCTTCATCGTGGTGAGAGAGGTATGCAAAATTTTGTGCATGAGCGGATGTCCCTTTCAACTTCTTAAATATTACATCCTCCACTCCTTTCATAATGGCCATGTTATTGGAAGCCTTCCTTATTTCAACTTTGCCACTAAATATATGAATAGAGTGGCCTTGTTGTTGAATCTGCACAAGAGACAACAAGTTCCTTTACATCTCAGAAAGACATAACACATCATGCAGAAGAAAATCTGGGAGTCCAAGTAATTTAATATTGATGGTGCCAATTTCTGAAGGATTTAGACTTGATTTAACTGCAAAATAGACTATACCATCTACATTGGAATTGAAATATTCAAATAAGTCTCTTCAGAAGGTCATGTGGCATGTTGCACTTGTGCCAAGCATCCATGCATCTCTCTGAGAAGCAAATGAAGTGTTAAAAAATCTTTGAAAAACTCCAATATTGAAATGGGAAACAATATAATGAGTAGATTTAGGTGCTTTACCTTTCACCAAATTTCATGTTTTACCTTTGTCTTCTTTCTAATCCTGCTTGACTTTGATCTTCTCCCATGGGATTCTACATGTATTTTCTTCATGTCCATTCTTCCCATAATGGACACATTGAAAATTAGGTTTATCATGGGGATTATGCCTATCCCCTCTGTCTTTGAATTTCTTCTTTATGCATCCTCTCTTATTTCCTTCTCCTCCAGAAGAATCATGTGATTGATTCTTCCCTTTATGATCAAGGCACACAGTCTCTCTAGTGGGTTCAGTTGTCTTCTTTTTTCTTGGCATGATTATTCAAACTGGAAAGCTAAAATACCAAACCACAGTGAACTATTCAAAATATTATAAAATGGCCACAGTGATTACCAAGCTCAGCAGCAAGAATAATCCAAAATTTGAACCACAATATCTTCTCAATATGTAGCTTCTCCGGTTATTATTAAACGTAAAACACAATGTACAAAAACTACTTGAGACTCTGAATGGCTCAAGACTCGACGTAATGCCTCTAAGAAGTTATGAAAACTATAGTAGCGACCACAATTGTTGAGACTTTATAAGCTTTATTATCACAAGGAGTGGTAAGAAACCACATGGGAAATGCACCATGCTATCTTTTAAATGGAATTTGATTCATTTTCAATTTATTGAATAAATTGAAAAATAACAATAAATAGTTCTACATATTAGGAATGTCCCTACTCCACATAAGTAATAGAGCCATGTCATAAAATACATACATGTCAGCAAATATCAATATTAATTTGTGCCACTTTGGATGGAAAGGGAAGGTGTTAAGAACGGGGTTTATGTCTTATGAGAAAACACTAG
Source organism: Picea mariana (assembly GCA_032191745.1). Classification (NCBI taxonomy): domain Eukaryota; kingdom Viridiplantae; phylum Streptophyta; class Pinopsida; order Pinales; family Pinaceae; genus Picea; species Picea mariana. Next base: position 4,144 of record JASDQU010684552.1, read on the forward strand.
GAAATGAAACCCTAAATCACAATACTTGTGATATTTCTGACTTTAAATTCACCTCTTTGTATTATTCTTCCCTTCTTTCACCTCTACTCACACTCAACAATCTCACGGGATTCAAAAGTGGGATCTCCAATCAGACACCACGAGTTGAAATGTTTTCAATAATAAGATCCATGTCGATTGGAATGTATGTTGATTGTGATTCCACATATAAGATAGGGTTTGTAGTTGAGAAAATCATGTCAAAGAATACATACTCTCCATCACCCATATCTGCAATGAACCATGCCACGATCTGGTGCCTCGTATCTTCACAATAATCTAAAAGTCCGGATTCATGGCAAAAAAGATTTTGCTATGAGCACACCGAGGGTTTCTTAAACAAAAATTGAATAGAAATCCTCTTCTAACGAACTGTTCTCATGGATTACAGGAAAAAAATTTGAATCTCTCCCTCACAAGAGAGTTTGCAAGGAGAGTGGAGTTATCTTTGAACACAAATCTATGAGAAAGAAATTGATAGCAACACCTTAGAATATTTCCAAGTCGGAAGTACTATTGAAGAAACAAGAAACAACCAGGTTGGAAAACCCTAGGAAGGAAACAATGGAATAGATGAAAGGCACAAATGACAAATATGAGGGGCGTGGGTAGTAACCAAAAAGACATTCCTACAGAGGGATGTTTTTGCATGTGGCCATGGAGTTAGAACCTTCTCTAATACCACTTTTAGGTCAGGGATGGGTAGAGAGAATGAGTAAACCCATAGATGATTATTTCATTAATGTGAGCCATACATAAATACATTAGGTGGATGACTCTTGGTTTCATCTTCCAAGACCTCTGATGACTCTTGACATTCACCTATGACTCTTCATATTCCTAATTTAATATTTATAACACTATTTGCAAAATACCATAATCTCGACAATTAGGTATCCAAAAAAACTTGATGATATTTGTCAAGATGCTTTGCACAAAACTTTTGTTGTACAACAAAAAATGGTTAAGTGGAATGACAATTTCATCAAAAAAAAAAAATTCCAAGAAGGAGATTGTGCCTTATTATTTGACTCGAAATTCAAGACATTCAAAGGGAAGTTTCACACCAGATGGATGGACCTTATAAAGTGGACACACTTGTTTACAATGGCTTTGTTAATCTCCATATGGTTGATGAGAAAAGTACTCCATTCATGGCTAATGGCCATTGATTGACGTTGTATTGGAAACCACTTTCCAAGGAGGAGTTTATCAAAGATTTGATTTAGCATTTTGAATTGGAGGTTGTGAGTAAGGTGATTCTTGATTTCTTTGCTTGAAATAATAATAATAGTAATAAAATTATAGTAGTGAAAACCCATTTTAAGGTGCTACGAGACCTTGTGATACTAGAAAACCAAGATTTTTTGGCTAGCATCACTCGGTTTGAAAAAAAAAATGATTGTGAAAACTTCAATAGAAGCATAATTAGACAAACTTTCTTTGAAAACTAGCTTGTTAGTAGACATAATTTGAGAAAAAAGAAACCAATTAATAATGATAAGGATAAACATCTTCATGAGGTGTTCAAGGCTTCAACTTGCTTTGTTTTGCTACATAACCTAGTTTTGTCTTCCTATGAGAGCTAGTTCTTTCTTGCTATGGAACCAAATTCTGCTACAAATCCAGTTCTCTTCTACAATTCCATAGTAGTTTTGTCTTGCTATAGATTCAACTATGTGTTGCTACATATCTAGTTCTGATATGAAAATTCATTGCTATAGATCTCTCACTATCTTGCTACATATCCAGTTCTGCTACAGAAACTCATTGTTACCAATCCATCAAGTCCTAGAGTTTTCATATGATCCTTTCTACAGATTCTAGTTGTAGATCCTTGCTACAAAACCTTGATGCAGATCCTTGTTGTGGAACCTCGATGCAAATCCTTGCTACAGATGCTGCAAACTCCATCTCCATGATCAATTTTTTAACATTAGGACCTTTTCATCTTCAATTTCAGTTTCCATGCATGGTAAGTACAGTTGGTATGCATCCTTTACAACAATTTTGAAATCCAATGTTACTTTTCATGTTGTTGACAATGTTTTCTCGACACTAGTCCTCTTTTCCTAGTAAAACAATTTTTTTGGCATGAATTAAATTTCTTTGGAACATGTCATATCAATTATCGTTAAACATTGTTGTACCTCCCATCTATTCAAATCTTTTTCATGTCATTCCATCTCACTTTGTATCCATCTGACTATCTAGATCATCATGGGAAACAATTATTATCTTTCATGTGACATGTATAACCACCACTATATTCTCCACCTTTCAAACAATATTGTTTATACCCCTGCAACAAAACCTTGGTATTTCAAAATCCTTTCTACCAAACCTCAATACCAAAACTTGCAACTTCTTCCTTTGTTACAACACTTTAGAACCCTACAACTCCTTGCTATCATGTGTGGGTCCATTGTGCAACATGAATCGATGGGAATTAATCTATTAAGAGCTAACCCAACTATTATGAATGTCTTCCAAGTAGTGATATTGCTAGCTTACTTTGATAAACTCCAAGGATTTGATGCTAACTTAGCATTATAATTTGCTCAGTCCTTCTTGTTGTTGAAAGTTGTGGTTTGTGGGGCTCATATGCACATCACTAAAGAAACCATTGCACATGTTACTGATTTACCACAGACTGGTGAGCACTAGTTTGCATGAAAGACTATGACCAACATGGCTTGGATTGAATTTTTGGAGGGGAATGAGACTCTAAAATGCACCGGTAAAGGTATTAAAAGTACTTCACGTCCTCAACCATGGGATGAAGTAGCCTATTTCATCCATAAATATATTACCTATGAAGGGAGGTTTAGTCTACTATTTCTTTATCATTTCAAGTTGTTGATGCACTTAAGACAATAGCATCATTTGAACATTCCCTTCTTTCTACTCCACACATTACAAAATATGGCCCAAATACTTTAACACAACACTAAAGACCCTACAAAGAGTTTGTATCACAATGACTTATCAAGATTAGTATTATTGATTCCCTATCATAGAGAGGACAAATTTGGACCACATTCATTTCCCAGCAACCTCCTCAAGTTGAATAAGAAGAATAGGAAGCAGATATTGGTATCGGGGAGAGAAGGAAGGGTTAACCAAGGCCTAGTAGCCCAATTGTTGAATATTTTGAGGAATCCCTTACTATTCTTCCTCCCAAAAAAATGAGGGAGTAAACTTCTCTAGCTACAAGTACTAAATGCTATAGAACCATATCTACATATGATGTGGAAGTCGTTGCAATTGTTACATCACAAGGAGACATTATCTTTAGTTCTAGCCCAGCTACAAAATCTCCACAAGAGCCTTACAATCTAGTTGTAGGATCTTCAGGAGAACCAGATCCTTTTAATTCAGTTGCACATTTTTCAAAGGAACCAAACCCTTCCAGTTTTCCTATAGAATACCTACATGAAATTGATTATTTTGGTGCAATGGATGAAGATATAGAATATAGTCATCCTATACAAAAGTCAAAAGGGTAAATATTCGATTTGATGATCCCTTATTCCACTGGAAACCTTCTTATTCTACTTTATTGAGGATGAATCAGTAGCTACATAGGATAAACAAGGGTTTGTACAAGTGATTGGTTTCTATTAAAAAAAATTAAAGAAGTTCAAGGATATGTCCAATTTGAGCATTTTGATTGATGCCATTGACAAAATTGATAAACCACCCTCCACTTCGTGTGAAGGTGGTGTTACTCATGGTTCACCAAAATTTATCAAACATGTTACTATTGATACTCCCATGCCTAATCTTGCTACTAAAGAAATCAATCTCAATGATTCTTTAGGGAATAATGTTACTCCTTCTCCTACAGATTTACAATCAATTTTCACCACTGCTATGGAATTAGTTATGAAAGGTTCCAAAGATATTGATATCCAAATGGAGGAACTGCAAGTTGATAGTCAAGTGAAAGAAACCTGTGATAATGTAGAGGTCTTCCTTGACATTGAGAATATGATTTTTTACAAGTTGAGGTGGCCAAGTGGAAGAATGTTGTTGAATTGTTTGATTTAGGTGTGATTTCCTTATAAAATCATAATTGTATTATTCATTATATGAAGGAATAACAGGCCATGGTTTACATGGAAATAAAGGAAATATGGCAAGTTATATGCCTTGACCAAAAGGAAATCAAAACAAATAAACAATTGGTGCAAATGTTACAAGAAGAAAAACAATAGATGTATACTTTGACACATGCAGCCTTGGCTTGTAGGTGTCCCTCTCCAGTCTATGTAGTTTTTCTAAAAGAAAAAATGATGTTGTTTCAAATGAGGTCACTAAATTTTATAGGGAAGCATGTATAGTTTTTGGAAGTTTATGCTAGCAGCAATTTATAAGATCAAAACCTTATGTGTGCGCTTTATCAACATGACCTCATCTTCAATTATGATAGAGGTTGGAATTCTAACCCTTTGTGGGGGATGTTCAACTCAAGGATTTTACTTATTTTCTTAGACAATAAGTGCAATGGAGTTCTACTCTTCCCAGATAAAGCATGATGAGGCACTGGAAAAGTTATGGATAAGAGGAGAATATTTTACTCCACATAAAATACTTGAAAAGAATGAAAATTTGCTTAAACAAACTCGATTTCTCCCTCATATCCGTCAAACCCAATGTACGGATCTTTCCTTATGCACTAATAAGACAACATGCATTTAAGAAGAAGACGTGTTGGCCTCCTAGAAACAATGGGATTTCTTGACAATAGCACAAAATCAAAGGGAACCTTTGGGTTATCCCAGCTTTAACATTTACATACTTAAATGTGAGCGTATATTTCTTATTTGAAGAAATGTGGCAGACAATGGATTGTATTACAATTTATTTCCTCTCATATGGTGTCCATCCTAAAAGTATAAATATAGTCTTCTCTAGGAACCTGCAAAAGAAGAAGGATTTTGGGAAGCCATTGTAAGAAAGCGAGGATATCTTGAGTTAAGAAATAGGACATGGTTCTTATAACTAGAGTAATCTTCATGAAAGACATTCTTTTGTTGTCTCCTCCGGCTCAGATTTAGATGACTGAGTGCATAGGGCCATGCAACACCTTTAACTAGGGGGAGATGATGAATCTCATTTTTACCCTCTTTCAACCATCATTTTTCTTATACATTCACCCTTTCCTTTTTCTATATATACCTTTTACAACTTTTTGATGCCCAATTCATGGACTCAAGGCTCAAGGTAATCTTTGTCATCAATTTTGAAAGTTTCCTTTGATTTATGATTAAATTGTATATTAAGGATGGTTTACTATATAAATTTATGTTAAATAATTAATCGAGTTGAAGTTTATATAGATCGTTGGTATGGAATAGTATTAGTATTGCAGAACACACTATAGGTCCATACTATGGATCCTTAGAGGTCCTTGTTATGAATCACTACAGACTTCTTTCTATGGATTGAATCACACTCTGATGTTGTGGATTTGTGTGTGGGATAATGCCACATATTCTAATGCTAAAAGCTATCATTTTGAATTCTTGTATGGTTATCTCAGCCATGTGAAGATTTTTTGCAACAACAATATAGTTGGAGACGCACAATGCAAACTATAAAGTTGTTACTTAGTATATACTTGTGCACTTAGTAGTTAGCAACCAGATTTATTCCCACTAGCTCATATTCTCTGAGATAATTAGTTGTTCCTTTTCAACTTCAGGAATCTATATTTAAAGTTTTTGGGACAACTTGAGAATCTTTGATTCTCAAGCACGTTCATTAAAACTCCATTTTGTAAATGTGTTATAAAAATGGATATTCATCCCTACTTTGGGGGATGTAATATAGAATATTGAATGTACAACATACGACATGGGAAATGAAGTTGTTTTTTGATGTATCAACACTTTCTTTATTGAAATACAAACCTTTATTGAAGTTCCGACATCTGTGATTTTTAGTTAGCTCTTTGATCCAAGTGGATATTGGTGGCCACCCACCTATTCCAACCGGCTCCTCTTGACAATTTTTAGTTCAACATGTTTCTCTGTAATGATAACATTTCTTTGTAATTGTGGGTTTTGCACTTCCATGGCTATCCTAGAGCCCTTCACAGCATCCAAGTGGATATTGGTGGCCACCCACTTATTCCAACTGGATTATTTGGGAGGTTTTCATGTCAATACATCTTTATGTACTTCTAGGGCCATTTTGGGGCCCTAAAAAATGTTTTTTTGGCTTTCCACCGTCAAACTATAGATGGAGACAAAGTTTGATGAATAATGTGTATTTCTCGAAAAGACATTTCCAATAGGCTATCACGTGCCTAAAACGGAGGTCATATGCAAAAGTTATGACCCTAGGAAGTTGAGGTACCAACTTAACCATCGGGGCCCACATAACTTTTGGTGTTTCATCTCCTAGGGTTAGGTTTTTGGATGTCTAGGTTTTTGGCATTCATGAGTAATATTAAAAAGGCCTCTCGAGCCTCATTGTAATGATTCTACTATGACGAATGTGCATATTAGCAACATCTCTTCTCATAGATAGCTTACCACCATTCGAGCAAGTTGTTTCAGTTCTGTAGTTTTACAACTCCATCATATTTTATTTATTCAATAGAATTTATTGTTCACTGGATATATGGTGTTGTTCACCGTATCTCTATGTTATTGTATTCAGTTCATTCCACTCATAAATCTGGATCGGTGGTATCAGAGCAGTCTGCTCTTCATTTATTTTTCTTCGTGCACGTCCCCGACAAGATCTGGGTACAAAAATTTGGGACTCGAACCAGTCGATCCTTTGCAAGATCAGTCGCACCGAGCCTGACAAAAACTCATGAGGGATGAGAATAAATATGATGGAGGATGAGATCCTTTTAAATTGTTGCTCGATAAATCCCTTGCGCGACAAAGGAACGAAATGATGGACAACTTTGCACAGATCCTTTGGCGTCTTCCCATAGGAGACGCATCTTCATCAAGAGGCCATGCAACCCCCTTCAAGGTACAAGTAAATTTTGATATTCCAATATTTGAAGCACTGACAGATGCGGATGTTGTAGATAAATGGTTGAATCTGCTCGAAGGGTATTTTTCAGTCCACAATTTTTCTGATAGGGAAAAGATTACTTTTGCACTCCTCAAGGCCATCCCCCATGTTAAGGACTGGCGGGATACTTACTCCGAGAAAAGGGACATAGAGGAATCTGCAATATTTGCAGTCATCCCCACATGGGATTCCTTCAGGGATGCCATTAAATAACAATACGACCTTGTTGGAAGCTACGAGGACCAGTATACAAGATGGACCACGTTGCATCAGGAAAGGGACCAGACAATACCAGATTTCACCAATATTTTCCATACCCTGTGCATCAGATTGGGTATCAAAGACTCTGAACAACATTTGGTGTTCAAATACCATGGTTGTTTGCATAGATACATTCAAACAGAAATGGATTTTCTTGGCATCGCATCATTAGGTGCGACTTATAGATATGTTGTCAAGATCGAGCAGAAATTTAAGGAGAAGTGGTGAGAGTTTGGATATACAAACTCCTCACAGTTGAAGCAGGGCAAAGGCGACCCCAACCCACAAAACAAGGGATAGAGAAAAAATGGTCACTCTCAGGACAACCAGTCCATGTTGCAACCTAAGAAGGTTAATGAGAAGTTGAAGAAGGACATGGGAAAGTGGTGTGAATAACATAAAATCCCTTGGCACAACATCAAAGAATGTCACTCCAAGTAGTCACTGGTGGTCGAGCTAAAACCTTTCGAGTCAGAGGTAGATTCTAACTTTGAATCAAATCTAGGAAGAAGATTATCAATGTCTAACCCAACTCCACTTCCACTACCACCAAATTCCAGCTAAGCGAACCAGAAGAACCAGAGGAAGGGAAATGCCTCTTTCACTCATAGATGTGGGTAAATGGGGCTCTGATTCATTTCATTGTCGATAGCGGCAGTCAAAAGAACCTGATCTCAGTAGAGGTTGTCAAGAGGTTGGACTTGCCAATGGCATCGCACCTGCATCCCTACACCATTGACTGGCTTCGCTAAGGAAGAGATCTTCGTGTCAACCAACAGTGTCGTCTGCCCTATGTCATCAAGACCTTCAAAGACGAGGTATTGTGTGATATTTCTCCTCTTGAAGTTTGTGATGTTCTTTTAGGACAACCATATTTGTGGAAGTGACATGTTGTGTATGAGTCTAGACCTCGCAGTGTTATTATTAATTTGGGTAGACAATTGTACAAGATACCATAGGTAGAGTCGCCTACTGTTATTTATTTAATCTCTCCTAAGCAATGTTGTAAGGTCATTTCACAGAACGAGAAGTTCGTCTTCTTTGTGATCCGTGCTCACAGTAAGAAGAAGTTTTCCACCACATCTGTGACCTCTACACAGAGCCTCTCTTTGTAGCAGAAGAAAGTGGATGGGATCGTGGAAGAGTACAGAGACATCTTCTCCTCACCCACGAGGGTACCGACGCACTGCCAAGTTAATCATCCAATTGATCTAACCCTCGGTGCACTTCTACCTAATGGACCAATATATCATTGCTCGTTGATGGAAAATGAAGAAATCAAGCATCAGATCCAGAAGTTTCTTCAAAAGGGGAACATCAGACCCAACTCCTCCCCTTGCAGAAGCCCGATTGTACTGGTGCAGAAGAAAGCTGAGATCTGATGACTCTGCATTCATTACAGATCATTAAACAAAATCACAGTCAGGAACTGGTACCCAATTCCCCGAATTGATGACCTTATTGACCAAACCAAGGGGGGAAATTTCTTCAGCAAGATTGACCTTAAGTCTGGCTACCACCAGGTTCCCATCGAACTGACTGATGTAGGGAAGACAACTTTCAAATCTAAAGAAGGTCTCTTCAAATGGATGGTCATGCCCTTTGGCTTAACAAATGCACCAACAACTTTCATGAGGTTGATGGATGATGTATTGAGACCCTTCACCAACTATTTTGTGATGGTATATCTGGATGACATCCTCATCTTCAGCAGAACTTGGGAGGAGCACATGCAACATATTCAATAGGTTTTGAGCACTCTGTGGCAGCACAAGCTATATGCTAACTTGGAAAAATTATCCTTTGGCATGAATATGGTCCAATACTTGGGCTACATTGTAGATGAGCATAGGGTACATGTGGATCCAACTAAGATCCAAGTCATTCATGACTGGCCAGCCCCAACCACCACACTAACCGAGCTTCAGAGCTTCTTGGGACTTTCCAACTTCTACCGACGGTTTGTGTTGGGATTCTCCCATATTGCATGGGCCCTCAGCCAAGTGACCAAGGGAGGTGGCAGGGAAAATTTCACATAGGGGAAGGCACAACAACGAGCATTTGATTATTTGAAGCATCACTTATGCTCATCTTCAGTACTCTCCTTACCCAATCTGCAACAATCGTTCAAGATTGAGACTGATGCATCCAACTATGCTTTAGGCACAGTTCTCACTCAACATGGTCATCATGTAGAATACCATAGTGAGATACTCTCAGATATCATCCAGAAATACCCCACGTATGACAAGAAAATGTATTCCATTGTGCAAGCTTGTCGTCAATGGAAATATTACATTTTGGGAAAGGAGATAATCATCCACACTGATCACAAGCCTCTGTAGTTCATACAGACATGGGGAAAGTTGCAGAACGACCGCCATCAAAAGTGGTCCACATACTTGCAACAATTCCATCTCAACATCAAGTATAAGACATGGAGAACAAATCGTGTCACTGAAGGCCTCAGTCGATCTCCTGTGGCTACACTCACCACCGTGCTCCATTCCTGTGGGCATCAGGCATCTGAGTGGCCCCAACTTTATCAGTGAGATCCTAACTTCACCACCACATATCAGCTCTTGGGTATATATGTGAATGTCACCAAATTTCACACTTAGGATGGACTATTATGCCATCTGGGCCACCTCTGTGTTCATGTAAGTGAGCATACAAAGATGATTTGGGAGGCTCACTACAGTCGAATGGCAGGACATTTTGACAGGGAGAAAATTGTGGTCGTTCTATAGAAACATTTTTATTGGCAGAAACTTCAACAGTGTGGGTCCATTTTGGGATACCACAAACCATCATCTATGATTGGGAAAACAGGTTCCTCAACACATTTTGGTCGCGTCTCTGGTCACTATTGGACACCAAGCTCGCTAAATCCACCACCTTCCACCGTCAAACCGATGGCCAAACATAGGTCGTCAGTCGGATGATTGTGCACATCCTATGCATGTATAAATCTAAGCATCCATGTACATGGGATGAGATTCTTCCCTATGTTCATCACAGCTACAACAAGGCTCTCCATAGCTCCACCGACCATAGCCCATTTCAGTTGGGGCTATGATTCCAACCCTTGGGGCCCATTGATGTTGCACTACCTCTTGCAACCACACAGACAAAATCTTCTTATGTTCAGTCTGAGGCCAACAAAGCCACCAGATTCATTGAGCGGATTCAACACATCCGCCAAAAGGTCCATGAGATTTTGTAGAAATCTAATGCTAAGTACAAGTAGCGCCATGATCAACACCAGGAATCGCACAAGTTTTAGGTGGGAGACAAGGTCTGGTTACATTTGCAGAAATAACGCCTTACAGGGCCCCATCAGAAGCTTCATCCACTTCACTATGGGCCTTACACTATCACCAAGGTTGTGGGTGACAATGCTTTTGAGCTCAACACTCCCCCCTTCCTTGGATTGCACCCAGTGTTCAATGTGGACCTCCTCCAACCATATTTTCCACCATTATTGGACACCTCAGAGATCATAGAATAGTTGACACCAATAGAGCTCAACTCTGACTGCATGGAACATGCATCCACTGATCAAATAGTGGACACACAGGTCAAGGGCACTCACCAGCAAAGGATTCATCTTTATCGTGTTGTCAAGGCAAGGTAGCTCTTGCACCAAGGAAAGTGGCTCACCCAGGGCCAAATTCAACAGAAATTTCCTCACTTGATGGGGGCACTCAACGCAATGGATACCATTACTTCCTAAGGGGGGAGGACTGATCTAGGTGGATATTGGTGGCCACCCACCTATTCCAACTGGCTCCTCTTGACAGTTTTTAGTTCAACGTGTTTCTTTGTAATGATGACATTTCTTTGTAATTGTGGGTTCTGCACTTCTGGGGCTGTCTTAAGGCCCTACACATCATCCAAGTGGATATTGGTGGCCACCCACCTATTTCAACTGGCTTATTTTGGAATTTTTCATGTCAGTACATTTTTTTGTACTTCCAGGGTCGTTTTGGGGCCCTAAACAATGTTTTTTTGTCTTTCCATAGTCAAACTATAGATGAAGCCAAAGTTTGGTAGCATACTGTGTAGTTCTCAAAAATACCTTTCCAATAGGCTATCACACGCCTAAAACGGAGGTCGTATGCAAAATTTACGACCCCGGAACGTTGAGGTACCAACTTACCCATCGGGCCCACATAACTTTTGGTGTTTCATCTCCTAGGGTTAGGTTTTTGGATTTCTATGGTTTTTTCATTCGTGAGTAATGTTAAAAAGGTCTCTAGAGCCTCATTGTAACGATTCTGCTCAAACGGATGTGCGTAGCAGCCACATCTCTTCTCAGAGATAACTACCACCATTCAAGCAAGTTGTTTCAATTCTGCAGTTTTGCAGTTTCGGCCTATTTTATTTATTCAATAGAAGTTATTGTTCACTAGATATCCATTGTTGTTATCCGAATCTCTTTGTTATTGTATTTATTTTTTTATTCAGTTCGCTTCGCTCATAAATCCAGAACAGTGGTATCAGAGCGGTATGCTCTTCATTTATTTTTCTTCGTGCATGTCCCTAACAAGATCTGGGTACAAAAGGTTGGGACTCGAACCAGTCGAGCCTTTGCAAGATTGGTCGTGCCGAGCCCGACAAAAACTCATGGGAGATGAGAAGAAATATGATGGATTAGGAGATCATTTTAAACTGTTGCTTGAGAACTCCATTATATGACAAAGAAATGAAATGATGGACAACTTTACACAGATCCTTTAGTGTTTGCCCACAGCAGACACATCTTCATTAAGCGGCCATGCAACACCCTTCAAGGTACAAGTAAATTTTGATATTCCATTATTTGAAGGAATGATAGATGTGGATGTTGTAGATAAATGGTTGAATCTGCTTGAAGGGTATTTTTCAGTCCACAATTTTTTCGATAGGGAAAATATTACTTTTCCACTCCTCAAGGTCGTCCCC
>JASDQU010684552.1:16454-28224 GCA_032191745.1 Picea mariana
GGATCCACGTGACGTGCCACATACCACCGGAAAGGGCATGATGTATACTATCCATCCATGGATGTTGTATCTTCATTTTCATTTTCCTTCATGTCCAAATAACTTCATCAATATTCTGGTCCAAAACCCATGACTAGGGTTGACATCAATGACAACAACCAATCTTCCAACAGCATCTTCATCAAGCGGCCATGCAACCCCCTTCAAGGTACAAGTAAATTTTAATATTCCAACATTTGAAGCACTGATAGATGCAGATGTTGTAGATAAATGGTTGAATCTGCTCGAAGGGTATTTTTCGGTCCACAATTTTTTTGATAGGGAAAAGATTACTTTTACACTCCTCAAGGCCATCCCCCATGTTAAGGACTGGTGGGATACTTACTCCGAGAAAAGGGACATAAAGGAATTTGCAATATTTGCGGTCATCCCCACATGGGATTCCTTCAGGGATGCCATTAAAGAACAATACGACCTTGTTGGAAGCTACGAGGACCAGTACACAAGATGGACCATGCTGTGTCAGGAAAGGGACCAAACAATACCAAATTTCACCAATATTTTCCATACACCATGCATCAAATTGCGTATCAAAGACTCTGAACAACATTTGGTGTTCAAATACCATGGTTGTCTACATAGATACATTCAAACAAAAATGGAGTTTCTTGACATCGCATCATTAGGTGCGACTTATAGATATGTTGTTAAGATCGAGAAAAAATTTAAGGAGAAGTGGTGAGAGTTTGGATATACAAACTCCTCACAGTCAAAGAAGGGAAAAGGCGACCCCAACCCACAAAACAAGGGATAGAGAAATAATGATCACTCTTAGGACAACCAGTCCAAGTTGCAACCTAAGAAGGTTAATGAGAAGTTGAAGAAGGACACGGGAAAGTGGTGTGAATAACATAAAATCCCTTGGCACAACATCGAAGAATGTCACTCCAAGCAGTCATTGGTGGCCGAGCTAAAACCTTTCGAGTCAGAGGCATATTCTAACTCCGAATCAAATCTAGGAAGAATATTATCGATGTCTAACCCAACTCCACTTTCGCTACCACCAAATTCCAGCTAAGCGAACCAGAAGAACCAGAGGAAGGGAAATGCCTCTTTCACTCATAGATGTGGACAAAGGGGGCTCTGATTCATTTCATTGTCGATAGCGGCAATCAGAAGAACCTGATCTCAATAGAGATCGTCAAGCGGTTGGACCTGCCAATGACATCACACCCGCATCCCTACACCATCAACTGGCTTCGCTAAGGAAGAGACCTTTGTGTCAACCAATAGTGTCGTCTGCCCTATGTCATCAATACCTTCAAAGACGAGGTATTGTGTGATATTTCTCCCCTTGAAGTTTCTTATGTTCTTTTAGGACAACCATATTTGTGGAAGTGACATGTTGTGTATGAGTCTAGACCTTGTAGTGTTATTATTAATTTGGGTAGACAATTGTACAAGACACCATAGGTAGCGTCACCTATCGTTATTTATTTAATCTCTCCTAAGCAATGTTGTAAGGTCATTTCACAGAACGAGAAGTTTGTCTTCTTTGTGATCCGTGCTCACAGTAAGAAGAAGTTTTCCACCACATCCGTGACCTCTACACAGAACCTCTCTTTGCAGTAGAAGAAAGTGGATGGGATCGTGGAAGAGTACAGATACATCTTCTCCTCACCCACGAGGGTACTGACGCACTGCCAAGTCAATCATCCAATTGATCTAACCCTTGGTGCACTTTTGCCTAATGGACCAATATATCATCGCTCGTTGATGGAAAATGAATAAATCAAGCATCAGATCCAGGAGTTTCTTCAAAAGGGGAACATCAGACCCAACTCCTCCCTTTGCAGAAGTCTGATTGTACTAGTGCAGAAGAAAGATGAGACATGACAGCTCTGCATTCATTACAGATCATTAAACAAAATCACAGTCAGGAACTGGTACCCAATTCCCCGAATTGATGACCTTATTGACCAAATCAAGGGGGAAAAGTTATTAAGCAAGATTGACCTAAAGTCTGCCTACCACCAGGTTCCCATCGAACTGACTGATGTAGGGAAGACAACTTTCAAATTTAAAGAAGGTCTCTTCAAATGGATGGTCATGCCCTTTGGCTTAATAAATGCACCAACAACTTTCATGAGGTAGATGGATGATGTATTGAGACCCTTCACCAACTATTTTGTGATGGTATATCTGGATGACATCCTCATCTTTAGCAGAACTTGGGAGGAGCACATGCAACATATTCAACAGGTTTTGAGCACTCTGCGGCAGCACAAGCTATATGTTAACTTGGAAAAATTATCCTTTGGCATGAATATGGTCCAATACTTGGGCTACATTGTAGATGAGCATAGGGTACATGTGGATCCAACTAAGATCCAAGTCATCTGTGACTAGTCAGCCCTGACCACACTAACTGAGCTTCAGAGATTCTTGGGACTTTCCAACTTCTACCGACGGTTTGTGTTGGGATTCTCCCATATTGCATGGGCCCTCAGCCAAGTGACCAAGGGAGGTGGCAGGGAAAATTTCACATAGGGGAAGGCACAACAATGAGCATTTGATTATCTAAAGCATCGCTTGTGCTCAGCTTCAGTACTCTCCTTACCCGATCTGCAACAACCGTTCAAGATTGAGATTGATGCATCCAACTATGCTTTAGGCGCAGTTCTCACTCAACATGGTCATCATGTAGAATATCATAGTGAGATACTCTCAGATATTATCCAGAAATACCCCATGTATGACAAGGAAATGTATTCCATTGTACAAGCTTGTCTTCAATGGAAACATTACATTTTGGGAAATGAGATAATCATCCACACTGATCACAAGCCTCTGTAGTTCATACAGACACGGGGAAAGTTGCAGAACGACCGCCATCAAAAGTGGTCCACATACCTACAACAGTTCCATCTCAACATCAAGTATAAGACATGGAGAACAAATTGTGTCAGTGAAGGCCTCAGTCGACCTCTCGTGGCTGCACTCACCACCATGCTCCATTCCTGTGGGCATCAGGCATCTGAGTGGCCCCAACTTTATCAGTGAGATCCTGACTTCGCCACCACATATCAGCTCTTGGGTACAGATGCGAATGTCACCGAATTTCACACTCAGAATGGATTGTTATGCCATCTGGGCCACCTCTGTGTTCATGTAAGTGAGCATGCAAAGATGATTTGGGAGGCTCACTACAGTCGGATGGCAGGACATTTTGGCATGGAGAAAATTGTGGTCGTTCTACAAAAACATTTTTATTGGCCAAAACTTCGACAGTGTGGGTCCATTTTGGGATACCACAAACCATCATCTTTGATCGGGACAACAGGTTCCTCAGCACATTTTGGTCACGTCTCTGGTCACTATTGGACACCAAGCTCACTAAATCCACTGCCTTCCACCGTCAAACCAATGGCCAAACATAGGTCGTCAATCGGATGATTGTGCACATCCTGGGCATGTATAAATCTAAGCATCCACGTACATGGGATGAGATTCTTCCCTATGTTCATCACAGCTACAACAGGGCTCTCCATAGCTCCACCGACCATAGCCCATTTCAGTTGGGACTGTGATTCCAACCCTTGGGGCCCATTAATGTTGCACTACCTCTTGCAACCGCACATACAAAATCTTCCCATGTTTAGTCTGAGGCCAACAAAGCCACCAAATTCATTGAGCGGATTCAACACATCCGCCAATAGGTCCATGAGACTTTGCAGAAAGCCAATGCTAAGTACAAGTAGCGCCATGATCAACACCAGGAATCGCACAAGTTTTAGGTGGGATACAAGGTCTGGTTACATTTGCAAAAAGAACGCCTTACAGGGCCCCATTAGAAGCTTCGTCCACTTCACTATGGGCCTTACACTATCACCAAGGTTGTGGGTGACAATGCTTTTGATCTCAACACTTCCCCCTTCCTTGGATTGCACCTAGTGTTCAATGTGGACCTCCTCCAACCATATTTTCCACCATTATTGGACACCTCAGAGATTTCATAATAGTTGACACCAATAGAGCTCAACTCTGATTGCATGGAACATGCATCCACTGATCAAATAGTGGACACACAAGTCAAGGGCACTCACCAGCAGAGGATTCATCTTTATCGTGTTGTCAAGGCAGGGTAGCTCCTGCACCAAGGAAAGTGGCTCACCCGGGGCCAAATTCAGTAGAAATTTCCTCACTTGATGGGGGCACTCAACGCAATGGATACCATTGCTTCCTAAGGGGGGAGGACTGATCTAGGTGGATATTGGTGGCCACCCACCTATTCTAATTGGCTCCTCTTGACAATTTTTAGTTCAACATGTTTCTCTATAATGATGACATTTATTTGTAATTGTGGGTTCTTCACTTCTGGGGCTATCCTAAGTCCCTACACATCATCCAGGTGGATATTGGTGGCCACCCACCTATTCCAACTGGCTTATTTTGGAATTTTTCATGTCAGAACATTTTTTTGTACTTCCAGGGCCATTTTGGGACCCTAAACAGTGTTTTTTTGTCTTTCCATATTCAAACTATAGATGAATCCAAAGTTTGGTAGCATACTATGTAGTTCTCAAAAATATCTTTCCAACGAGCTATCACACGCCTAAAACGGAGGTCGTATGCAAAATTTACGACCCCGGAAAGTTGAGGTACCAACTTACCCATCGGGGCCCACATAACTTTTGGTGTTTCATCTCCTAGTGTTAGGTTTTTGGATTTCTATGGTTTTTTCAATCGTGAGTAATGTTAAAAAGGCCTCTAGAGCCTCATTGTAACAATTCTGCTCAAACGGATTTGCGTAGCAGCCACATCTCTTCTCATAGATAACTACCACCATTCAAGCAAGTTGTTTCAATTCTACAGTTTTACAGTTTCAGCCTATTTTATTTATTCAATAGAAGTTATTGTTCACTGGATATATGTTTTTGTTATATGGATCTCTTTGTTATTGTATTTAGTTTTTTATTCAATTTATTTCTCTCATAAATCCATAATAGTGGTATCAGAGTGGTATGCTCTTCATTTATTTTTCTTCGTGCATGTCCCTAACAAGATTTGGGTACAAAAAGTTGGGAGTCGAACCAGTCGAGCCTTTGCAAGATTGGTCGTGCCAAGCCCAACAACAACTCATGGGAGACGAGAAGAAATATGATGGAGTAGGAGATCATTTTAAATCGTTGCTTGAGGAATCCCTTGCATGACAAAGGAATGAAATGATGGACAACTTTACACAGATCCTTCGGTGTCTGCCCACAGCAGACGTATCTTCATTACAGCCATGCAACCCCCTTCAAGGTACAAGTAAATTTTGATATTCCATTATTTGAAGGAATGATAGATGTGGATGTTGTAGATAAATGGTTGGATCTGCTCGAAGGGTATTTTTCAGTCCACAATTTTTTCAATAGGGAAAATATTACTTTTCCACTCCTCAAGGTCGTCCCCCATGTTAAGCATTGGTGGGATACTTACTCCGAGCAAAGGGCCATAGAAGAATCTACAACATTTTTTATTGCCCCCACGTGGGATTCCTTCAAGGATGTTAAAGAACAGTACTACCCTGTTGGAAACTACGAGGACAAGTACACAAGATGGACCGTGTTGTTTCATGAAAGGGACCAGATAGTACCAGATTTCACTAATATTTTCCATACCTTGCACTTGAAATTGGGTATCAAAGAATCTAAACGACATTTGGTGCTCAAATACCATGGTTTTCTGCATATATACATTCAAACATAAATGGAGTTTCTTGACATCGCATCATTACGTGCGGCTTATAGATATGATGTCAAGATCGATCAGAAATTTAAGCAGAAGCGACGAGAGTTTGGATCTGCAAACTCCTCACAGTTGAAGCAAGAAAAAGGCGACCCCAACCCACAAAAAAAGAGACAGAGCAAAAATGGCCACTCTCACGATAACCAATCCAAGAAGCAACCCAAGAAGGGTAATAAGAAGTCAAAGAAGGACATGGGAAAGTGTTGTGAATACCATAAAAGCCCTTGGCACAACACCGAAGAATGTCTCTTCAAGCAGTCACTGGTGGCCGAGCTGAAAGCTTCCGAGTCAGAGGCAGATTCTGACTCTGAATCAAATCCGTAAGGAGGGAAGTGGATTATCGATGCTAAACCCAGTGCCACTATCGCTACCACCAAAGTCCCACCAAGCGAACCAGAAGAAACAGAGGAAGGGGAACGCTTCTTTCACTCTCAGATGTGGGTAAAAGGGGCTCTGATTCATTTCATTGTTGATAGTGACAGTCAAAAGAACATGATCTCAACAGAGGTCGTCAAGTGATTGGACCTGTCGATGACACCGCACCCACGGCCCTACACCATCTATTGGCTTCGCCAAGGAAGAGATCTTTGTGTCAGCCAACAATGCCATCTTCCCTATGACATCAAGCCTGTCAAAGATGAGGTATTGTGTGATGTTTCTCTCCCTAAATTTTGTGATGTTCTTTTAGGACAACCATATTTGTGGAAGCAACATGTTGTGTATGAGTCTAGACCCCGTAGTGTTATTATTACTTTGGGTAGACAATTGTGTAGGATACCAGAGGTAGAGTCGCCTACCGCTATTTATTTAATCTCTGTTAAGCAGTGCAGTAAGGTCATTTCATAGACTGAGAAGTTCATCTTCTTTGTGATCCATATTCATAGTAAGAAGAATTTCGTCGCCACATCCGTGACCTTTACACAGAGCCTCTCTTTGCAGCATAAGCAAGTGGACGGGATAGTGGTAGAGTACAGAGACATCTTCTCCTCACCCATCGGGGTACCGATGCACTACCAAGTCAAGCATCCAATTGATCTAACCCCCAGTGCATCTCTGCCTAATGGACCATTATATCGTTGCTCACTAACGGAAAATGATGAAATCAAGTGTCAGATCTAGGAGTTGCTTCAAAAGGGCCACATCAGACCCAACTCTTCCCCTTGCAGAAGCTCGATTGTATTGGTGCTAAAGAAAGACGGGACCTGGAGGCTCTGCATTGATTACAGATCATTAAACAAAATCACAGTCAGGAATGGGTACCCAATTCCCCAAATTGATGACCTTCTTGACCAACTCAAGGGAGGAAATTTCTTCAGCAAGATTGACCTAAAGTCTGGCTACCACCAGGTTCCCATCAAACAGACTGATGTATGGAAGACAACTTTCAAATCTAAATAAGGTCTCTTTGAATGGTTGGTCATTCCCTTTGGCTTAACAAATGCACCAACAACTTTCATGAGGTTGATGGATGATGTATTGAGACCCTTCATCAACTCTTTTGTGGTGGTATATCTGGATGACATCTTCGTCTTAAGCAGAACTTGGGAGGAGCACATGTAGCATATTCAACAGGTTTTGAGAACTCTTTGGCAGCACAAGCTATATGCCAACTTGGAAAAATGCTCCTTTGGCATGAATAGGGTCCAATACTTTGGCTACATTGTTGATCAGTGTTGGACGAAGGTCCAGTTTTGGGAAAAGGCCATTTTTGGAGAGAAGAGCACGAAGGAAAAGCAGCAAGTGCAAAGGAAGCATGTGAGGCATGCATGCAAGGGAGACCTAACAACATTAGGGTTAGGATTTTTGCAGAATATGGTAATGGCTAATGAGCCAAGAATATGTATAAATAGTACCTAGGAGGTCTAGGAAAAGGGGGCGAGGCCGACTAAGGAGAGAAGAGAGAGATGAAGGTTGTAAACCTTGTAGAAGATGCCTTATTTTTGTAAGCTGGTGAGCTAGAGAGGAATCAAGTAACTCGATCCCGAGGGTTAGATCACAGGCTGAGGAGCTTGGTGAGATCTAGTCCACCTCACAGGGATCGGGAAGCTTGTTGAGATTGTAAAATCCAAAAATGTAAACGCGCACGGTGTGATCTATTTTTGAGGCATAATACAAGAGCTTGACAGTCATATCTTTGTGGATGTATCCTAGGAGGGGGTGAACCATGGTAAAACTTGTGTTATGTGACTGAATGTATGCATATCCATTGTTGTTAATGATTAAATTCTAGATGAATGAATGAAGGAACTAGTTAGATCTGATATTCCACATGCATGAGTAAGAATGACTGATTAATTGACATGTTAGACTAAATAATTGAAGATTATAAGGTACAACCGTAGATGCCCACTTATTCCCAAGCTGTAAGTGTCTGAGCATTGCAGCCACCCATATAACTATCTCAGGTGAGACTGCGTAGTGTGCCCTATGTACTGCATTGCCTTCTGGTTTACCAGGAGGGCCGATAGTTTTAGAGGGATTTTGTTGGGAGCTTGTTAAATCTGAACCTGGGTCGACGTATGATGGTAGGGTAAGACCAGAGTAGATCAAATGGTTAAAACCCTACAAGTAATCTAAGACCAACAAATGGTTAACCAACAAATGGATCCACATGGGGTACATGTGAATCCAACTAAGATCCAAGTCATCCGTGACTGGCCAGTCCCAACCACACTAACCGAGCTTCGGAGATTCTTGGGACTTGCCAACTTCTACCGATGGTTCGAGTTTGGATTCTCCCATATTGCATGGACCCTCATCCAAGTGACCAAGGGAGGTGGCAGGGAAAAGTTCGCATGGGGGAAGGCACAACAACAAGCATTTGATGATATGAAGCATCACTTGTGCTCACCTCTAGTACTCTCCTTACCCGATCTCCAACAACCGTTCGAGATTGAGACTGATGCATCCGACTATGTTGTAGGTGTAGTTCTCACTCAACATGGTCATCCCATAGCATACCATAGTGAGACACTCTTAGATACCATCCATAATACCCCACCTATGACAAGGAAATGTATTCCATTGTGCAAGCTTGTCATCAATGGAAACATTACATTCTGGGAAAGGAGACAATCATCCACACTGATCACAATCCTCTGCAATTCATACAGACACAAGGGGAAGTTGTTGAATGACCGCCATCAAAAGTGGTCCACATACCTACAACAGTTCCATATCAACATCAAGTATAAGACATGGAGCACAAATCATGTCATTGACTGCCTCAGTCGACCTCCCATGGCTGCACTCACCATCGTGCTCCATTCATGTGGGCATGAGGCATCTGAGTGGCCCCAACTTTATCAGCAAGATCCTGACTTCTCCACCACCTATCATCTCTTGGGTACAGGCGCAAATGTAATCGACTTTCACATTCAAGATGGATTTTTATTCCATATGGGCCACCTCTGTGTTCCTGCAAGCAAGCGTGAAAAGCTGATTTAGGAGGCTCACTACATTCGGATGGCATGACATTTTTGCGTGGAGAAAAATGTGGCCGTTCTATAAAAACACATTTATCGGCCAAAACTTCGACAGGATGTCAGCAAGTATATTATATTTTGCACGGCTTGTGCCATTGCCAAGCCACACATCAAGAAGAAAGGCTTATACACCCCTCTTCCTACTCCCGAGAGGCCTTGGGAATCCATCTCAATGGATTACATGTATGGCCTTTCGTCCACCAAGCAAGGCCATGATTATGTATTTGTGATGGTTGATCAGTTTTCGAAGATGGACATTCTCACATCCTGCAAGAAGAGCATCACAGTGGCACATACTGCCAAGCTATTCTTCGAACGAGTGTGGGTCCATTTTGGGATACCACAAACTATCATATCCAACTGGGACAATAGGTTCCTCAACACATTTTAGTCGAGTCTCTGGTCACTATGGGACACCAAGCTCACTAAATCCACTGCCTTCCACCCTCAAACCAATGGCCAAACATAGGTCATCAATCAAATGATTGTGCACATTCTATGCATGTATAACTCTAAGAATATACATACATGGGATGAAAGTCTTCTCTATGTTAAGAACAACTACAACATGGCTCTCTATAGCTCCACTGGCCATTGCCCATTTCAGGTGGGGCTAGGATTCCAACCCTTGGGTCCCATTGATGTTGCACTAACTCTTGTAGCCACATAGAAACAATCTTCCCATGTTCAGTCTGAGGTCGACAAAGCCACCAGATTCATTGAGTGGATTTAGCACATCTGCCAACAGGTCCATGAGATTTTGTAGAAATCCAATGCTAAGTACAAGCATCACCATGATCAACACCGAGTGCCGCACACGTTTTAGGTGGGAGACAAGATATGGTTACATTTTCAGAAAGAATGCCTTACAGGGCCCCATCAAAATCTTCGTCCACTTCCCTATGGGCCTTACACTATCACCAAGGTTGTGGGTGACAATGATTTTGAGCTCAACACTCTCCCCTTCCTTGGATTGCACCCAGTGTTCAATGTGGAGCTCCTCCGGCCATATTTTCCACCATTATTGGACACCTCAGAGATCGCAGAGAAGTTGACACCAACATAGCTCAACAATGACTGCATGGAACATGCATCCACTAATCAGATAGTGGACACATAGGTCAAGGGCACTCGCTAGCAAAGGATCCAGCTTTATCGGGTTCTCAAGGCAGGGAAGCTCGTGCACCAAGGCACGTAGCTCACTCAAGGCCAAATTCAACAGAAATTTTCTCACCTGATGGGGTCACTCAACATAATGGATACCATTACTTCCTAAGGGGGGGAGGACTAATCCGGGTGGATATTGGTGGCCATCCACCTATTCCAATTGGCTTATAATTGGAATTTTTCATGTCAGTACATTTTTTGTACTTCCAGGGTCGTTTTGGGGCCCTAAACAATGTTCTTTTGGCTTGACATAGTCAAACTATAGATAAAGTTAGATTTTGGTGGCATAATTTGTAGTTCTCAAAAATACCTTTCCAACGGGCTATCACACTCCTAAAATGGAGGTTGCATGCAAAAGTTGCGACCCCCAGAAGTTGAGGTACCAATTTACCCATCGGGGCCCTCGTAACTTTTGGCATTTCATCTCCTAGGGTTAGGTTTTTGGATGTCTAGGGTTTTTGCATTCATGAGTAATGTTAAAAAGGCCTCTGGAGCCTCATTGTAATGATTTTTCTCAGACGGATGTGTGTAGAAGACATCCATGTATGAGTGTAAATTAATTATTTCAAATTAAAGATTACAACAAATATGAAATCTTAAGTAAGGCCGAAAACTTAAATACTCACAAACTTTGTGATCAACCCTTTTATTCCTTGTCGTTCTGTCTTATGTGTTGAATGGGTCCCATTTTGTTTTCTTTTTTGCAACAAAACACTTGAAAATCAATATTTCATACAATAATTAAATCTGATGTACATAAAAGAATAAATCAATGATTAGATACCTCTGATGCACGTTATTGTTGGGATGCCTCCTCATGTGATGCATTTATGTTCATTTCTTTTACCATCTCCTTGTACACTTTTTTGGACATATCTATCAATATTTATTGGTTTTTTGTTCATTTGTCGCGTGGAATTTTCATAATCTTCCTGAAAAATGAAGAAGCACAATAATTCTTTTAAATGGAGATGAAAGTAAATATAGCAAAAAAAAATAATTTGGTAATTTTTGGAACATATTATAGAAAAACATGTTTAGTAATAATACCTTTTAAATGATTTTTTTATTGTAATTTTTTGCTATTGCAACTCTCAATGGTCTTATTGACCATTGCTCTGGAAACGCTTCCTATTGTTTATGTATAACTTGATTCTTGAAGTCATTGGATTGATTTTTGTGTTGTAATTGAAAAGTACGTCTATACGTTCTTTCCACTATATCCCTCAAAGTTATGTAAAACAATTTTCCCCTCTCATTAACTTCAAGCACCACTCAAGATGAATTGATGACCAAGATGTCATCATCATTTACATCCTTTATGA
>JASDQU010684552.1:28274-44678 GCA_032191745.1 Picea mariana
TTTGGTGCTCAAATACTGTGGTTGTCTGCATATATACATTCAAACATAAATGGAGTTTCTTGACATCGCATCATTACGTGCGGCTTATAGATATGCTATCAAGATCGAGTAGAAATTTAAGCAGAAGTGACAAGATTTTGGATCTGCAAACTCCTCACAGTTGAAGCAGGAAAAAGGCGACCCCAACCCACAAAAAAAGAGACAGAGCAAAAATGGCCACTCTCATGATAACTAGTCCAAGAAGCAACCCAAGAAGGGTAATAAGAAGTCGAAGAAGGACACGAGAAAGTGGTGTGAATACCATAAAAGCCCATGGCACAACACCGAAGAATGTCGCTTCAAGCAGTCACTAGTGGCCGAGCTGAAAGCTTTCGAGTCAGAGGCAGATTCTGACTCTGAATCAAATCCAGAAGGAGGGAAGTGGATTATCAATGTTGAACCCAGTGCCACTGTCGCTACCACCAAAGTCCCGCCAAGCGAACCAGAAGAACCAGAGGAAGGGGAACGCTTCTTTCACTCACAGATGTGGGTGAAAGGGGCTCTGATTCATTTCATTGTTAATAGCGGCAGTCAGAAGAACATGATCTCAGCATAGGTCGTCAAGTGATTGGACCTGTTGATGACACCACACCCACAACCCTACACCATCGATTGGCTTCACCAAGGAAGAGATCTTTGTGTCAGCCAACAGTGCCATCTTCCCTACAGCATCAAGCCCGTCAAAGATGAGGTATAGTGTGATGTTTCTCCCCCTAAAGTTTGTGATGTTCTTTTAGGACAACCATATTTGTGGAAGCAACATGTAGTGTATGAGTCTAGATCCCGCAGTGTTATTATTACTTTGGGTAGACAATTGTGTAGGATACCAGAGGTAGCGTTGCCTACCGCTATTTATTTAATCTCTGATAAGCAATGCAGTAAGGTCATTTCATAGACCGATAAGTTCATATTCTTTGTGATCCATACTCACGGTAAGAAGAAGGTCGTCGCCACATCTGTGACCTCTACACAGAGCCTCTCTTTGTAGCATAAGCAAGTGGATGGGATAGTGGTAGAGTACAGAGACATCTTCTCCTCACCCATCAGGGTACCGATGCACTACCAAGTCAAGCATCCAATTGATCTAACCCCCAGTGCACCTCTACCTAATGGACCATTATATTGTTGCTCACTAATGGAAAATGATGAAATCAAGTGTCAGATCTAGGAGTTGCTTCAAAAGGGCCACATCAGACCCAACTCCTCCCCTTGCAGAAGATCGATTGTATTGGTGCTGAAGAAAGACAGGACCTGGAGGCTCTGCATTGATTACAGAGCATTAAACAAAATCATAGTCAGGAACGGGTACCCAATTCCCCAAATTGATGACCTTCTTGACCAACTCAAGGGGGGAAATTTCTTCAACAAGATTGACCTAAAGTCTGGCTACCACTAGGTTCCCATCAAATAGACTGATGTATGGAAGACAACTTTCAAATCTAAAGAAGGTCTCTTTGAATGGCTGGTCATTCCCTTTGGCTTAACAAATGCATCAACAACTTTCATGAGGTTGATGGATGATGTATTGAGACCCTTCACCAACTCTTTTGCGGTGGTATATCTGGATGACATCCTCATCTTAAGCAGAACTTGGGAGGAGCACATGTAGCATATTCAACAGGTTTTGAGAACTCTTTGGCAGCACAAGCTATATGCCAACTTGGAAAAATTCTCTTTTGGCATGAACAGGGTCCAATACTTTGGCTACATTGTTGATCAATGTTGGACGAAGGTCCAGTTTTGGGAAAAGACCATTTTTGGAGAGAAGAGCATGAAGGAAAAGCAGCAAGTGCAAGGGAAGTATGTGAGGCATGCATGCAAGGGAGACCTAATGACATTAGGGTTAGGGTTTTTGCAGAATATGGTAAGGGCTAATGAGCCAAGAATATGTATAAATAGTACCTAGGAGGTCTAAGAAAAGGGGGCGAGGCTGACTAAGGAGAGAAGAGAGACATGAAGGTTGTAAACCTTGTAGAAGATGCCTTATTTTTGTAAGCTAGTGAGCTAGAGAGGAATCAAGCAACTCGATCCTGAGGGTTAGATCGCAGGCTGAGGAGCTTGGTGAGATCTAGTCCGCCTCACAGGGATCGGGAAGCTTGTTGAGATTGTAAAATCCAAAAATGTAAACGCACGCAGTGCGATCTATTGCTGAGGCATAATACAAGAGATTGACAGTCATATCTTTGTGGATGTATCCCAGGAGGGGGTGAACCACGGTAAAACTTTTGTTATGTGACTGAATGTATGCATCTCCATTGTTGTTAATGATTAAATTCTAGATGAATGAATGAAGGAACTAGTTAGATCTGATATTCCACATGCATGAGTAAGAATGATTGATTAATTGACATGTTAGACTAAATAATTGAAGATTACAAGGTACAACCGTAGATCCCGACTTATTCCCAGGCTGCAAGCATCTGAGCATTGTAGCCACCCATAGAATTATCTCAGGTGAGACTGTGCAGTGCGACCTACGTATTGCGTTGCCTTCTGGTTTACTAGGAGGGCCGATAGTTTTAGAGGGATTTTGTTGGGAGCTTGTTAAATCTGAACCTGGGTCGACGTATGATAGTAGGGTAAGACTAGAGTAGATTAGATGGTTAAAACCCTACAAGTAATCTAAGACCAACAAATGGATCCACATGGGGTATATGTGGATCCAACTAAGATCCAAGTCATCCGTGACTGGCCAATCCCAACCACACTAACCGAGCTTCGGAGATTCTTGGGACTTGCCAACTTCTACCGATGGTTCGAGTTTGGATTCTCCCATATTGCATGGACCCTCATCCAAGTGACCAAGGGAGGTGGCAGGGAAAATTCGCATCGGGGAAGGCACAACAACAAGCATTTGATGATATGAAGCATCATTTGTGCTCACCTCCAGTACTCTCCTTACCCTATCTCCAACAACCATTCGAGATTGAGACTGATGCATCCGACTATGTTGTAGGTGCAATTCTCACTCAAAATGGTCATCCTGTAGCATACCATAGTGAGACACTCTTAGATACCATCCATAATACCCCACCTATGACAAGGAAATGTATTCCATTCTGCAAGCTTGTCGTCAATGGAAACATTACATTTTGGGAAAGGAGACAATCATCCACACTGATCACAAGCCTCTGCAATTCATACAGACACAGGGGAAGTTGTTGAATGACCGCCATCAAAAGTGGTCCACATACCTACAACAGTTCCATATCAACATCAAGTATAAGACAGGGAGCACAAATCATGTCGTTGACTGCCTCAGTCGACCTCCCATGGTTGCACTCACCACCATGCTCCATTCCTGTGGGCATGAGGCATCTGAGTGGCCCCAACTTTATCAATGAGATCCTGACTTCTCCACCACTTATCAGCTCTTGGGTATAAGCGTGAATGTCATCGACTTTCACATTCAGGATGGATTGTTATTCCATATGGGCCACCTCTGTGTTCCTGCAAGCGAGCGTGCAAAGCTGATTTAGGAGGCTCACTACATTCGGATGGCAGAACATTTTTGCGTGGAGAAAAATGTGGTCGTTCTACAAAAACATATTTATCGGCCAAAACTTCGACAGGATGTTAGCAAGTATATTATATTTTGCATGGCTTGTGCCATTGCCAAGCCAGACATCAAGAAACAAGGCTTATACACCCCTCTTCCTACTCCCGAGAGGCCTTGGGAATCCATCTCAATGGATTACATGTATGGCCTTCCATCCACCAAGCAAGTCCATGATTGTGTATTTGTGATGGTTGATCAGTTTTTGAAGATGGACATTCTCACATCCTGCAAGAAGAGCATCACAGTGGCAGATACTGCCAAGATGTTCTTCGAACGAGTGTGGGTCCATTTTGGTATACCACAAACTATCATATCTGACTGGGACAATAGGTTCCTCAACACATTTTGGTCGAGTCTCTGGTCACTATTGGACACCAAGCTCACTAAATCCACTGCCTTCCACCCTCAAACCAATGGCCAAACATAGGTCATCAATCAGATGATTGTGCACATTCTGTGCATGTATAACTCTAATCATATACATACATGGGATGAGAGTATTTTCTATGTTAAGCACAACTACAACAGGGCTCTTTGTAGCTCCACCGACCATTTCCCATTTCAGGTGGGGCTAGGATCCCAACCCTTGGGTCCCATTGATGTTGCACTAACTCTTGCAACCACACAAAAACAATCTTCCCATGTTCAGTCTGAGGTCGATAAAGCCACTAGATTCATTGAGCGGATTTAGCACATCCGCCAATAGGTCCATGAGATTTTGTAGAAATCCAATGCTAAGTACAAACATCGCCATGATCAACACCGGGTGCTGCACATGTTTTAGGTGGGAGACAAGGTATGGTTACATTTTCAGAAAGAATGCCTTACAGGGCCCCATCAAAAGCTTCGTCCATTTCCCTATGGGCCTTAGACTATCACCAAGGCTGTGGGTGACAATGATTTTGAGCTCAACACTCCCCCCCTTCCTTGGATTGCACCCAGTGTTCAATGTGGACCTCCTCTAGCCATATTTTCCACCATTATTGGACACCTCAGAGATTGCAGAGCAGCTGACACCAACATAGCTCAACAATGACTGCATGGAACATGCATCCACTAATCAGATATTGGACACAAAGGTCAAGGGCACTCGCTAGCAAAGGATCCATCTTTATCGGGTTGTCAAGGCAGGGAAGCTCATGCACCAAGGCAAGTGGCTCACTCGAGGCCAAATTCAACATAAATTTCCTCACTTGATGGGGTCACTCAACATAATGGAGACCATTGCTTCCTAAGGAGGGGAGGATTGATCCAGGTGGATATTGGTGGCCACCCACCTATTCCAACTGGCTTATTTTGGAATTTTTCATGTCAGTACATTTTTTGTACTTCCAAGGCCGTTTTGGGGCCCTAGACAATGGTTTTTTGGCTTGACATAGTCAAACTATAGATGAAGTTAGATTTTGGTGGCATAATGTGTAGCTCTCAAAAATACCTTTCCAATGGCCTATCACACGCCTAAAACGGAGGTTGCATGCAAAAGTTGCGACCCCTGGAAGTTGAGGTACCAATTTACCCATCGGGGCCCACATAACTTTTGGTGTTTCATCTCCTAGCATTAGGTTTTTGGATGTCTAGGGTTTTTGCATTCATGAGTAATGTTAAAAAGGCCTTTGGAGCCTCATTGTAATGATTTTTCTCAGACGGATGCGCTTAGCAGCCACAAATCTTCTCAGAGATAGCTACCACCATTCGAGCAAGTTGGTTCAGTTCTGCAGTTTTACAGTTTCTTTCAACCCATTTTATCTATTCAATAGAATTTATTGTTCATTGGATCTATGTTGTTTTTCTCTGTATCTCTATGTTATTGTATTCAATATATTATTCAGTTCATTCTGCTCATAAATCTGGATCACTCTTTGTTCCACAGAGATAAGGCCTGCTCTGCATGTGCAGAGTTGCTTATATAGATTAGCTTCTTCATTTTGTTCATTTGAGATTAAGCATTTTTTATTATTTCATGTTGTAGAGTTTGGTAGCTTAACTCTATTCCTTATCTTTGTTATTTAACCTGGAATGCATAAGGTATGTGACTAAAGGATTTATTGTAACAACGATTTGTTTCTCATTCAATATTCATGAATTTTGTAGAGTAAAATATAGAGGGGAATGAAGTATTTTGATGAATGTGTGATTGCTTTGAGTTTTGGCACAAATAGGAATTAAGTAGAGTTTATATGTTATTGTTTACTTTCCAACATTTAGGAATTAGATACAAAAAAGGTCTCTACATTCTCTAGATGCAGTGCACAGTATCTCACAAGTTTATAGACACTTGGTTTTGACATATTAAATATACAAGTATAATAGCATCCTTGTTGACTATAACAAGGAGATTATTTCACTTATCAACAACTATTTTGTGTTTCTTTCATGTTGATATAGGTTCATCATTTCTTAACCAATGTGGATCGTGTGAAGCGTTAGTTATGAAGATAGTTGAGCCATTTTTGGGGGAATACAAAGGTCCCTTAAGGATATAAAAATTATGTTTATTGGGATATAAATAAGTTCATTGTCAAGTATGTGAGGGTGGATTCATTGTAAGAAACTTTTGTAAATGTTACTTCTCTCTATTTTCTATATATAAGA
Organism: Picea mariana; assembly: GCA_032191745.1. NCBI lineage: Eukaryota > Viridiplantae > Streptophyta > Pinopsida > Pinales > Pinaceae > Picea > Picea mariana. Next base: position 34,465 of record JASDQU010684552.1, read on the forward strand.
AAATATTATCCAAGTTAATAAACTAGAAGTGGTTCTTTTTTTGCATTTGTCAAATTCTTACTAGCCTTGTGAGTGAATTATGTTGTCGGTTCCTATTTTTTTTGTGGTTGACAGAATTTAACATATGTTAGTTTTTCCATTATTGATGATGTTAGCCTTATGTATTTGATTTTATTTGAATATTTTTCATTGAATCTTTATATCCTTTAAATTCATATTATTATCACATTTAATTGTTTTAATAGTTGTTTTATTTTTCTTTGTTCATTGTTTAGGTTTAAATTGATTCGGATTTAAATGAATTTGTGAACTAACTTGAAATTTTACTTGGATAATATTTCTCGAGATAGATTTTTGTCACTTTCTAAGTTTCAAAATTTCATTTTCTTTAAGAAAACACCCATTTATCCATGCTTGTAGAAATGTAGAAACCATGAATACTAGTTTTTTTTATTTTTTTCCTTGTGATAAAATAAAATCAAGCAACTTTATCCTCACATGCCTTTAAATAGAGGATAATCACTTAAGGGCTGAGAATCCACTATTAAGGGGTTTTAAACAAGTTTATCACTTACCTATTGCTCGAGACATAAATCCCATCCAACAAGTCCCAGCAATGCTAACTAGTCATATTGTAGTTTGAAAGTCCATAGTTGTAGCCTTAGATTATAAAGGCATGTGCTTCTAGGGCCATATCTTAAGAAAACAACTTAAATTTGATTATAGATATTATTTAGGGTACATTATTCACATAGATTGGAGATTGAGTACTAATGATTGCTTACCTCCAGAGAATCCTTAAAAGACTGATTGCATTATACAAATGGCCTACTCCATCATGTATATGGAGTTTAGGAGGTTTTTAGGATTAGAAAATTGGCCCTTTAATTATGTTGCTTGCAATAACTATGTTTACCATTCTTGGTCTACTCATTTTAAATTTTGGAAATAGACACGTTGTGGCAGCAAGAAAGGACAAAGTGGCATAGACTCAACAAATAAAATATATGGGATTCATGCCACACGGAGCAGATATTGTTAGTAGTAGCAAGGATCTGTGCTAAAGGGAGATCAAAGATATAATAGTAGGGGGATTCTGAGTGATCAAAGAACAATGTGGCGAAAGGATGAAGACACCTAGCCATAAAAAAAATTAGATAACAATGAGTTCATCAAATCAAGACTAGAAGAATACTAATGACCTTACACATTCTGAATGTATCTTCCTACCCTTAGGTGCAACACTATATAATGCAAAGGATTAGCTCGTAGGGAGGGTTGGTAATGTTTTGGATGTTGGGATAATGACTGCTATTTTCTTATCATTCTTTGTTGGGTATTGCTCCTACCATGGGGTTGTCACCATTATAAGGTGTTTTTGGGTAATGATGACTCATTTTTCTAGTAATGCATCATGTATGGTTGCAACTTTGACCCCCTAATAAAATATTTATTGATTTGTATTTAAGACCAAAGGAATGAGACCCTTATTTAAAAAAAAATTGTATTTATTTTATATGGTCGGGATGTATTCTATTATTGCTCCTTATGTATGGTGTTGAATGAATGCAATTTTCTTGGATGTTTGTTGTGCACTTAGTAATATGGTGGTTTTAGTTGTGTTGGTCCTTTGATTACCGAATGCATTAATTCTGTTTGTTTTTTGTTGGACTAATGACTAGCTGATAGGAAGTATGCATGATGATGTGGGTGTTGGTCATGATATCCATATTGCATGAGCCCTACACCAACTTTAGTCTCAGCACACCACTTCATGTCAGACCTTCCCCCTCATGAGGATTGAAAATTCATCACTTATACTACCGTGGACCCCATTTGTTGGACATTGTTGTGGACCCTAGTTTAAAATTGAGCCAACAAATGGTTCTAATGTTGGGACCCTTCATGATGTGTATGGAATTCTAGCAATATGACTAAGTGATTGACCCAAAGCTATGTAGAAGATTGGTGGTTCAAGAAAATTGATCTCTTTAAGAAGCATTGAATTACAGGTTGTCCATCCTGCTAGGTGCATGATGGCCATGATAGTTGTGAAATATTTTGGGTAGAGTTAATAGAGGTACTATTTGAATGGTTGAAGAGATAAAGAGAACATCGATGACTTACTTAGAAGAAGAGAAGAGAGGTCTAGCAAAATGTCTATAATCTAGTTATGTTGTAGAAATTTGACCATGAGGTTGTGAGGGATATCAATTTTTGGGTTGGGTTAAAACCAAAATAGAAGGTTACATCATTAATTTTTTAGTGGAGTTAAACCAGTGTTTCTCTAGAGAAAAAGAGAAATTCAAGAAGGGGCTCATGCAAGGCTAGTGAAAAAGGTTGAGATTTGGGTGAAACTTTTCTTGATGGAGAAGGATTACATGCCATTAAACCACTAGCCATGGCAACATGAACCCTTGCACATGGAGGTGAATTGGGATGGAGCTAGTGAAAGTGAGTAACTAAAGGAGGACAATGCCATGGAGGAAGCACATTTTTTGGAGAGAGTAGAATGAGCATTGAAGAGGTATGTGATAACTGAGAGTGGTGGATAAACAAGATGCAAGAGGTTCATCGAAGAGAGGAGGTGATGAAGAAAGTGATGGGTAGAGAAGGGAGTACTAAAGTGCATCTTAAGAAGTTGGAAGGGTTGTGGAAATGAGGAGAAAAACCCATCCAATGGTTAAGAGAGTGGTGATTGGTAGCAAAGGAGAGTATAGATAGAAGACAATAAATGGGAGTGCTATTTACAGAGTTGAAAGAGTCAACAAATGGAGCAAAAAAAGAAGTTGAGCATGTTCATTTAGATGGATTAGGAACAATATAGCATGAAGTTACATCCAAGGGAAATGTAGATCACACCATAGGGAAGAGCATGATTGTTGAGCCACAAGAGGGAGATGGGATTGATGATATGTTTTGATTGTCTAAAACATAAGAAAGACAAGTAGTAGACATGGTACAACCTTAGGGAAATAGTGTCAGCCTAGAACAACTACCGATCCCTATACATTTTGAGAATGTTGGGTTGTTATATTTTTTGCAGTGGAAACGTAGTCAACCAACTAGCTAGTCGAGGTTGATCCACTGAGCGAATGTTCAATTGGACGGATAATTCAAGTTGATGGTTAAGTTGAAGGTTGAAGTAGTCGACTAGAATTAACTGGAGATCGACTAGTTCATAGTCAATTGTAACATAATCCTCGGATTCACGAGATTGTGGCCAATTATCTTCATGGATATATAATCATTTTTTGGGCGCCATGAATTAGGGTTTTTCATGTAGTAAAGCCTATAAATATGGCATTATGTAATACTGTCTAAGGTGATTGAAACCCTCATATTGAGAGGTGTGTAATAGTCAATAAGATGTAAGTTGAATTGGTTGCACAGTTATTCTTATGTAAAGCAAGAGAGTAAGATGATGAATTGGTCTTAGGTGTCGACAAAGTTTAGTCATGTAACTCATTACTCAGTGAATGAATAAGACAAGTAGAGAGTGAGAGTCTCTCAAGCATTGTTGGTTTTCTCGGTTAAGAATTTTTCGAGTAAATATCTATGTATTGTGTGTGATTGTCAGTATTTTTCTTTTTGTTTAATTATGTCTTCTCTTTTGTAATTGTTTTAGTGTGAGTGTATTCTCTACAAGTGGTATCAAAGTTTGTTTTGTTGCTATGCTACAAGTGGTATCAGAGAAAGGTTAAGAAAATCTTGGATTTGAGCTAAACCTAGGTTCAGTGGGAGTTGTAATGTAGTGATTCGTTCTTAAAACAATGAAAGGAGGTTCTAATATTGATATTGAAAAGTTCAATGACTAGAATTTTGAGTTGTGGAAGCTTAAAATTGAAGATCTCCTTTTAGATCGAGAACAGTGGTTCAATGTGGATCCCAGAACAATTCCGACGGGAATGCTAAAGGAAGAATGGGAGAAACTCAACATGAAGGTGAGGAGTCTGATTTGACTTTGTATTGCAAATTAAGTATTGATTAATGTCTCAAGCGAAGACACTGCAAAGATACGTTGGGGAACTTGTACCAGTCAATATCCCTGGTAAACAAGTTGTTTCTTCAGAAGAAATTGTACCTTCTAAGGATGAGTGATGGTATCTCAGTACCAAAGCACCTAAATTCATTCAATATTGTTTTAAGTTAGTTATTGAGTGTGGATATTAAAATCTTTGAGGAGAAATGTATCAGTTTGTTGTGTTCTTTTCCAGATTCATGGGATATCTTAGTCATGGCTATTGGGAGTAATTCAACCACATTAACACTTGAAGATGTGGTTTCATATTTGTTGTTGGAGGAAATGAGGAGAAATAACATGGAAGGATCGACCAAGGATGCTTTGGTGGTGAGAAGTCAATTGGTCGATAGAGGAAAAGGTAAATTCTTTTATAGAAAGTTTAAGTTGAGGGGTAGATATAAATCCTCAGTTCAGTCGATGAGAAGATTCTAGAAATGTGGTAAAGTTGGGCATTACAAAAGAGACTACAAGTCGAAGGCTACTGAGAAAAGTCAGGGATTTGACAAGAATCAATCAACCAAAGGAAATAATTCTCTAGAAAAAGGAGGAGACGTGTATCTAGCGTCGACCGGTACACAATTGGAGAATGGTGTTTGGTTGATCAATTCATGTGCATATTTTCATATGACACTTCATAGGGAATGGTTATGTGAACATGAAAAATATGAAGGAGGAGATGTATTCTTGGGGGACAACTCGACAACCAAAATTGTTAGGTGAGGAAGATTTTGAATAATGTTATAGGATGGGAGGAGTAGAAATCTTCCAAGTTTGCTACATATTCCAGGTTTGGAAAGAAATCTAATATCTGTCAACAAAATGAGTGATGCAGGTGTGTACACTTTATTCAAAAAGATATTTGTAAAATGGTAAGGGGAGCGATGGTATTGGTGAGAGGATTTCAATGTACAAGTTGTTGGGAAGTGTCAGCTTGATTGGATGCAACAACAAATTGTTCTTGAAGTCGACTCAACTACGACCGACGCGACTGTAACTGAATCAACTACAACCGACTCGACTGTTCCTCATCAAGTCAACTCAACCATGTTATGGCACCAAAGGATGGGACATTTTAGGGAAAAAGGACTTCGATCTATGCACAACCAAGGTATGGTCAAAGGCTTTCCTATTTTTAATTTAGAAGTTGATTTTTTTGAACATTGCATATATGGAAAATAAATTCATGTGAGATTCACATATGAGCTACAAGGGAAAAAGGGATTCTAGAATTGATACATATTGACGTGTTTGGGCATGTACCTATCCCATCACTAGGAGGATCTTTGTATTATGTTTCCTTCATAGATGATTTCTCCAGGAAGACATGGCTATATTTCCTAAGGAAGAAATATGAGGTTTTCAGTAATTTCAAAGAGTTTAAATCCCGTGTGGAAAACTAAAGAAATAAGAAGATTAAGGTGTTGAGAAATGAAAATGGAGGTGAGTTCTGTGGTAAGGATTTTGAGTAGTTTTGCAAGTAATGTGGCATACCATGCAAAAATAACACACCATATATCCCACAATATAATGGAGTTGTTGAAAGAATGAACATGATGTTGATGGAAAGGGCAAGGAACATTCTCATTGGTGTCGAGCTCACACAAAAATTCTAGGTAGAGGTAGTCGACATGGCACGATATTTGGTAAATAAGTCTCCTTCATCAGCACTAGTCGACGACTACACATGAGGTATAATTTGGTAAGAATCCTTCTCTGTCACATCTCAGAGTTTTTGGCTGTGATATATTTATGCATGTTCTAAAGGAAAAGAGGAACAAGCTAGACAATAAGGCAATCAAGTGTATTTCCATTGGTTACAAGGATGGAATGAAAGGATATAATTTGTGGGATTTGATGTTGAGGAAAACAATTTATAGTTGAGATGTGGTCTTCAGGGAATTCAGAGGAACTTTCAAGTGTGAAGAGGCTCAAATTGAGAAAGAACTAGAAAAGTTGGTGTTTGAGTTGAGGAACAAGGAACATGATTCAGACGAGTCGACTAAATCAGATGAAGAGTTGGAACCACTGACTCCAGTTGCAAGGAGGTATAAATGAGTAACGAAACCAACTAAAAGATATAGTCCACCATATTTCCATTATGCATTTGTATTATATGTCATTAATGATGAGCCCAAGTCAGTCAGGGAGGAAGTCGACTCGAAAGAGGGTAAAATCTGGAAGGATGTTATGGTTGAAGAAATGGAATCGTTGCATAAGAATGAGACATGGGATTTGGTCGATCTACCTAATGGAAGGAAACATGTCAGTAGAAAGTGGGTGTTCAAGAAGAAGTTGAATGCAATGTGTCAAGTTGATAAGTTCAAAACTCAATTGGTAGCGAAAGGGTATTCCCAAGTCTAGGGAGTTGACTTTTGTGAGATTTTCTCTCCCGTTGAAAAATTAACCTCCATTAAAGTAATAATGTCTCTAGTTGCAACATTTTATCTTGAGATAGAAAAAATGGATGTGAAAACAACGTTCCTACATGGGGACCTGGAAGAAGAAATCTACATGAAATGACCTGAAGGATTTGCATTAAAGGGAAAGAAAGAGTTAGTGTGCAAGTTGAAAACATCCCTTTAGGGTTTAAAGAAATCACCAAGGATGTGGTACCAAAATTTTGAAATGTACATCCTTAGTTTGGGATTTGTGAGAAGTAAGGTTGATCAATGTGTGTATTCCAAGAAAGAAGGGGGTCGTTTCATATATGTAGCGATGTATGTTGATGACATGGTGTTGATTGGAAATAGCATGGATGAAATAAAGGAGGTGAAGATATATCTCTCCTCCAAGTTCAATACAAAGGGTCTTGGTGTTGCTAACTTAATTATGGGAATGGAGATTAAAAGAGATAGGACAGTTAAAAAACTTTGGTTAAATCAAAGGAAGTACGTTGAAACAGTCTTAAAAAGTTTCAACATGTAGGAGTGAAAACTGGTCAAGGTACCTATTTGTGTAGGAGTAAATCTAACGATTGAACAATGTCCAAAGACACGAGAATAAATAGAGGAGATGGAACATGTTCCCTATGCTAGTGTTGGTGCTAGTCTAATGTATCCAATGGTATGAAATCGACCATATATTTATCATGCAGTGGGAGTATTGAGTATATATATGTCGACACCTAGGAAAGAACACTAGAATTCTATCAAGAGAGTGTTCAAGTACCTACATGGCACAACATAATATGCGATATGTTACCAAGGGAAACCTGAAACCGACAATGAATTGAATGTACATGGCTTTGTCGACACCAATTGGGCTAGCAATATTGATCAAAGGAGGTCGACCAATGGATATGTTCTTAGAATGTTCAATGGAGCAATCAGTTGGATGAGTAAGAGACATGCGGTAGTAGTCTTGTCGACAACAAAAGTTGAATACATGACAACCACCCATGCAAGCAAACAAGCAGTATGATTGCATAGATTGTGTTCAAGGATTGGGTTTGAACAACGATTTATGAAGATAAATTGCGATAGTCTGAGTGCAATTTTCTTGGCAAAGAACCCAAATTACCATTCCAAGATGAAGCATATTTATGTACAATACTATTTCATGGGAGACGTGGTGGAAAGAAAGAAGTTGTTGTTGGAGAAAGTAGACACTTTGAACAACATTGTAGACTATTTGACCAAGTCTGTGAGTACTGTGAACTTATCTTGGTGTAGAGAGACAATGGGCATTATTGCCCTGGGTTAGTGAACAAAAGTTGAGGGTCTCTTGTTTCTGCAAGAAGACAATAAGTAGGAGAATGTTGGGTTGTTATATTCTTTGTAGTGGAAACTCGATCAACACTACAAGGAAAACACCTTGTAGCAAAGGTTTTTAGTGTTACAAGATTTGGAAAAAAATTCAAAAAAACCTTTGCTATAACCTCTATTATTCAAATCAGAGGCTTTAGTGAATGTTTTAACTAATGTTTCATATAACTTAAAAAAATTGGGCGGGTGGAGGTTGTAGCGGAAGTTTTTTTTCCTGGTTCTTGTATTGGTATAACTACACTGATGCATTTGTAAGTATCATGCACCGATGCCCACCTTAACGTCAAAAGCATCGGTGCTCTTAAAACTATTACGCATCGGTTCTGTATTTTATGTTATATGAAACATTGATGTTTTTCATGTTAATGTATGCACCAGTACATGTTGTTTTTGTATGCAGCAACAATGCTTGTATAAATATTACGCATCGATGCTCTTGTAGTTAGTATGCATTGGAGCTTGTACTACCATATGCATCAAAGGATAGTAAATTTCGAATATTTTAGGTGATACGTCAACGCCATTTTTTGTTACTAAGCATCAGTGCATATATTATATATAAAGCATCAGGTCATATATTATATGTAAAGCACTGGTGCACCTTTTTATTATATGCACCGTAATATTTTGAAACAATAAATATAATCAATTGTACGTTATGTCGCTTAAAGTAGCGACGTTTTTCACAATTGTTAGCACCAATGCTTTCATTTAATTAATAGGCCATGGTGCTTTCATTTAATTAATAGGCGTTGGTGTGTATGAACCAGAAAAATGCATCAATGTCTATTTCATGGCATGCGCCATTTAGTGAGTTCAAAATAATACAGCGCACCAATATGGATATATCTTAATTAATTGGTTTTTTTACAATTTTTTAATTATTTATCTCAAAATCAAATATTTTTTATAATAATATTGTTTTTATATTTATTTTTATTGTGTTTTGATATAATGATTGCATTAATGCGTTATCCAACAAGTTACACCTTTGTTATTTGTAACAATATAAATCATCCATATATTAGTTAATCAACAATGCAACATTTTACAACATTCGACAATGCAATAAAAAAAGAAACTCATTTTATTATATATGAATAAGAGACCCATCACCATACAAAATGAGAAAACATAAAGGCCCACAATAATCAAAATACAACCAATATGTAATTGTTACACTTATTGGTAACATGTTCTCATGCAATTGGGACATTATGTCAAGTACATTAAACAAAATCCCTGATTTTCACATACAACTTTTAGTAACATTCAATTACATTTACTGTCATTCATCACTTGAATTTCTATAATTTCTCGAGCCACGTGCATGCCTCATTTCTTCATCACATGTAGGTGATATTGTATTTTGGTTATTTAAACTAACATTTTCTTGATCAATTTATTTTTTTATGATCTGCATGATCATGTTCCATCTACAAACATAGAAATAGAGTGTAATACGTAAATCTGCATCTATATATAGTAAAATATACATGATTGTATAAATAAAAAAATGTACCATAGCAACGACTGATTCATAAACAATACACATACTTTCAAAGTCATGTCACATGTCGTGTCTCAAAATCTCTTCTATTGGTTTCTCTCCATAGTTTGTTTTCTACATGTTTAATACACCATGACAAAGGATAGTCGATATAATTAATATAAGGATTTCTTATTGCTCTGTTAATTATAAAACAAGGGAAGTTAAACAACATAGCTACTTACAAATTATTTAATTAAACCTTGATACTTCAACATAAACTCACAACCCTCACTTAAACCAATGTTAATCAATTGTTCGATTGGCTCTTCTTTGTATGCTAGCACCTATTAGAAGACATCCATGTATGAGTGTAAATTAATCATTTCAAATTAAAGATTACAACAAATATGAAATCTTAAGTAAGGCCGAAAACTTAAATACTCACAAACTTTGTGATCAACCCTTTTATTCCTTGTTGTTTTGTCTTATGTGTTGAATGGGTCCCATTTTGTTTTCTTTTTTGCAACAAAACACTTGAAAATCAGTATTTCATACAATAATTAATTCTGATGTACATAAAAGAATAAATCAATGATTAGATACCTCTGATGCACGTTATTGTTGGGATGCCTCCTCATGTGATGCATTTATGTTCATTTCTTTTACCATCTCCTTGTACACTTTTTTGGACATATCTATCAATATTTATTGGTTTTTTGTTCATTTGTCGCTTGGAATTTTCATAATCTTCCTGAAAATTGAAGAAGCACAATAATTCTTTTAAATGGAGATGAAAGTAAATATAGCAAAAAAAAATAATTTGGTAATTTTTGGAACATATTATAGAAAAACATGTTTAGTAATAATACCTTTTAAATGATTTTTTTATTGTAATTTTTTGTTATTGCAACTCTCAATGGTCTTATTGACCATT
>JASDQU010684554.1:37759-49494 GCA_032191745.1 Picea mariana
ATAGGAAGTCATCATCTCTCACTATATGGAAAATATATTGAATAAAGGTCACTTAGGAATTATTTCCCAATTCAATGTCATCCAAATTATGGACAAACTCCCCAAAATAAATTCACCTTGATTTGAAATTGATTTTGAATTAAAAAATAGGTATTTGAAACATTGAATGCATTACTTGCTTCACGTGGTAGGTATGATTAATTATATAACATTAATTCCATGCCGGAAATTGCCTAATGTGTGTCCTTGTCAATATCTATTTTCACAAAAGAATTAAATCGTAAAGATAATTTAAGAAATATTTTAGGAGAACATAATACACCCTAGTAATAACCCATAATCTTCTTCAATTGTCATGATATAAAAGAAAGAAAAAGTCCGACACATGTTCCTCAGCATTCATGCTCTTAATAAGACGATGGACAAAAAAATATTTCCTTTCCTAGTCATTAATGATCCCTTGGATGAGCTTCATGTTGCCTAGTTCTTCACTAAACTAAACCCGTTATCTAGGTATCACCAAATCTAGATGGAGGTATTCCCAATACTACCTTCAACACACATGAAGGACAATATAATTTTTTGGTGATGTCTTTTGGATTTTGCAATACCCCATCCACTTTTGAGTGCCTCATGATCTAGATTTTTCAGGATTTTGTATGCAACTTTTTGTTTTCCTTATTTGATGATATTATGATTTACAACAAAACATGGGAAGAACATGTTGAAAATGTTGATCAATACCTACAACTACTCCATATTAAACAATTATTCCTTAAAATTTCCAAGCATTTTGGCACTTATGAAGTGGAATACTTTGTTCCCATGTTTAGTAGGATGAGGGTGCAAGTGAATCTAATAAAAACTAATGCTATAGTATAATGGCCACACACTAAGACTCTAAAAAGAACATGTGGTTTCTTAGGACTTGTTGTCTACTACTAGATGTCTGTGTAGAATTATGAGTGAATTGCACTTCCATTTTCCAATTTTCTCTAGAAGAATTCATGTATGTGGAGTTATGGGCTCTATTTATCAATTGGTATATTCTACTATATGAACACATCTTCTCATGATTCCATCCATGCCTTAGTCTGTACAATTTTCTTGAGAGTAATTTTAATATTAATGCTATCTAAACCAGACTTTTTCCTTTTAAAACACATAACCATTGTGGTGCTTGCACATGTTGGAGAAAATAAAGAACATCATCCAAATATCATGGTCCACCCTGGTCTAGAAAATTGTTAGCATCCAAAGATTCCCCCTTTCCTTGTTTTCTTTCTCCATTGTCAATTATTGACAATTTTTTTGGTCCAACATGTACTTTTATAGGTCTGATAAAGATCTCAATTTAATATTCTTAGAAAAACATTAATCATCTTCTTAAACTCCCCACTAGAAATGGTTCGTTCACAATGTAATTTAATGCTTGGTGGTCAATGTAGAAATGTTGATTTTTCTAATTTCTAGATATGATAATTATTACTCTATGATTTCAAATAGATTTTAATGTCATTGTTATCATAGATTAATTACACACTGAAAATTACAAGTGAAATAAAAATGCAACGGAAATAACAGAATCACAGAGAAATAGCCATGCACAATAGACACAAGATTTATCTTGGGAAAAACTCGAACTCGAGAGAAAAAAAACCCAACAAAATTTTCTCTAGAATAAATTCAATCCAAGTTCATGAATACATTATGAGACAAATGAAGAGTTTCAAGCTCAAAGAAAGTTGTTCCCTAGTGTGAGGAAGATCCCTCAAGTATGGCACATCTCTAAAACAAGATAGCACACCACATAACTCACACAACTGGCAACTCACAACCGCAATTTCAACTGGCTAATGTGCACTAGAATATGAGAGCTGGTGAGATGTGTAATAATGAAATGAATCTTCCTTTATTTATACTAGTCAAGTCACCTTAATTTACTGTCATGGCCGACTTGTCATTTTTGTCTTTTAACTTTATTTTATTTCTTTTGTTTCTTTTACAAGTGTTTCTTCAATGCTTCAATGGAGCTGACTTGATCTTCTTGTCTTCTATTTATTTCTAGTTCATTCTAGGGTCTTCTATAATGGTTTCTTATGGAGAATGACTTTCCGAAGTTGCAAAAATTCAACACTCCCTCTCAACGAGGGAGACATTCTCCATACTTGGATTTCTTCTGTCATAGAAAAAGTTTTTTCATGAGCCATGTTGATGATACATCTCCACACAACTGTGTTTAGCACCTCGAGTATCAAGGAAGACCACACTTAGACCATTCAACTCCACAAGTACATCCTTGTGAGTGAATGTCACCATAGGTAAACCCCTATAAGTGAATCTTCCATTATTCACTGGTTAAACCACCAATCCTGGGAGAATGATGTCCGATGCTATATGACACATGGAAGCACCTCAAGCACCTTGAGTCCATAGGGAAACCCCTGTAATTAAAGACTATGTCTGGGCCCATTTACTACAAGTACACTCTTGTGATAAAGGTATCCTATCTCCATTGGTCTGCATCCCAATCTAGTATATGGTCCACCCGATGTTTACCAGGGCCACTCACCACCACAAGTACACCCTTTTGAGTGAGTTTCACTTATAGGTAAACCCTTGTAGGTGAATCTATCATTCTCGATTGGTTAAACCACCAATCCTAGGAGAATGATGCCCGATGCAACCACACATTGGAGGAATAATAACACCTCGAGTATTTTATCCTGAAGACTATGCCTGGGCCACTCACCTCCACAAGTACACCCTTGTGAGTGAGTGTCACTTACAGGTAAACCCCTGTAAGTGAATCTTCCATTCTCCATTGGTTAAATAAAAAATATTGGGATAATAATGCCTGATGCTTCCTCCTGGAGAAACAACATCACCTTGAGTCTTTTGTACTTCAAAGACTACGCATGGGTTATAGGTACACCCCCATGAATATCTTCTCGATGCTGCAAATCATCAACACTCCCTCTCAGTAAGGGAGACATTCTGCATCACACCAAGTTCATCTCTGGATAATGGAGCTTCTATGCTCCATTATGTATCATGTCTCAGATGATATGAAATCTTCTCATCTGTGGATATGTACTAGAGCTTCACTTCCCCCTTTTGCATCATGTCTCTGATGAAGTTCCGCAAGAAGATTCTGAAGTCGCACTGCTTTACGACTTGCGATACTGGCTGTGATATACATTGTATCTGATATACTGAGTGCTACAGAAACCTCCTTTCTTGAAATTGTAACCAATCCCAAGGTGAAGCAACAACCCAAGGTTCTCCATCTTTCTACTGTACTCCCAGTCCAATCTAAATCTGTATATCCCTGCAACCTCACTTCACCATTTGAGACATATCTGAGGCCACATCCAACTATACCTTGCAGGTGCCTCAACACATGCTTTGCTACAACCCAATGATAGTGTCTTGAATCTACCATAAACTGGCTCAAGGTACTCACTACAAAGAAAATATCTAGCATAATGTTAACTAGATACATCAAGAATCCAATCAACTTCCTGTACATCGTGGGATCCACCAAATTTGAATATGAAGTGGAATCAGTCAAATTCTTCAGATTTTTCTCCATAGGTGTATCCATAGACTTCCAATCCATCATATTGAACCTCATCAGTATCCCTTGTCTGAGGAAGATCTCATCTGATCTCTCTCACACCTCTAATCCCAAGAAATACTACATTTGGTCAAGATCCTCCACCTTGAACTATGAGGCCAACTCCCTCTCTCACTAGAGTAAGTCATTTTTTCTAGTCTGGCTCATTGGATGCTCCCTTTATGACTGAGACAAAATCCATATCTCAGTCCTCTTGACTGGCTGCCTCCTCTATCACTGTAGAAAATTCCACTGAAACAAGTGTATCCTCCCAGGATATCTCACATCTCCTATAGGCCTCCTCAACTCATGTCACCTATATGTCATTTTTAGAAGATGTCTCTCTCCCACCTTAATCTAAGGGGGAACTCCCTCTGAATGATTGGCTCTTCCTCTGAGTAAAATGTCTCTCTTTGAGACAAGGATCACTCTGAGTCTGCATGCTCCCTCTGAAGCTTGAATCCTTTTGATTCTATACAATATCTAGAGCCATCTTATCCCTTTGCATATGATGACTTCTCTGTAGTCTGATCTCCTACGAATTGTCCTGTGGCGATGCTTCTCCTTACTAGATCTTGAGGGATGGCTCCCTATGAACTCTGGCTCCTTATGAGCTGGTACTTGGTGGGGCCACCTGCCTCCCCACTGGTGGAGCCATATTCTCCTCCCCATGATGTGGCTCATCAATTCCATATTACTCGAGAATATCTGAGGTCATTTTATCTCCCTGAAAGTATTATGGGGGGATGCATACCTCACTGCATCCTACAAAGTGTCATGAAGCCATGCTGGTTTCCTCCTGGTCATTGAAACATCTCTAGGTAGATCTGATGACTCTATTGAATCCTCCTAATAGTATGAAGGATGAAAAAATAAACTAGAGGGAACTGTACTATCATCCCTCGAAGCCTTCTGCTCCTCACAATCAATCCCCATACGAGACACTTTGTATCCCATAAAATTAAGCTTCTTTTTGGAAGGTTCTAACTTCATCCTCTTCTTCTTCGGTACATGGATGTATACTATCATGTATACAACTTCTTGTCTATATAGTCTGCTCCATGTCTCAAACTAGAGATCATCTAATCTATTGCCTCCTGCAACTGTCACTATATCTCCCTTTTAGTGATCACCTGTGACCTGCCCAGAACAAGAACAAGAACAATAAAATGAATAGGAACAAGTACAACTGTCACTATAGCTCTTTCTCGGAACTATCACTCGTGACCTTCCTGGAATAAGAATAAGAAGCATGAACAAGGCTTTTCTAGTGTTGTGACCAATTATTCCTCCATGGTAACCTACCCGAAACAAAACAAGAACATCTCCATGGTAACCTCCATGGAATTTACAAGGTAACCTTCCTGGAATGAAACAAGAACATATCCATGATAACCTCCATGGAATTTACAAGGTAACATGCCTGGGGAAAAGACAACAACCAATGACATCTCCTATAATAGATCAATTTCATCTCGTAAATAAGTGCATCATTAGTACTAGACAATGAGCATTTACATAATGATCATCGTACCAAAAATAATCAAGTGTGACTAAGCATTTGATAGAAACAGTAATCTGTTAGCACTGGGAGTTGCTCTTAGATTTCTAAAGAGTAATCCTAATACCCATCAATAGATTCCATAATTTGGTAAAATTTTTGTAGAAGCTTATCTCAAGTGCAACAAATATTTAGAGAATTATATTTAAATATCATCACAAAATCTCCACAAGGTATACACCAACAAACAAGGATTGAATAACTTCAGATAAGTGTTTTTGAAACACAATTGAAAGATTGAAGACTAAAGAAACATGTAATACATGCATCAGATCACAACAGGAAATTTTGAGACACATATAGCATAAATTCCCATCAAAAGGAACCTCCTAAATAATGAGAAATAAAGATCTGATAACACTTGCACCAGTAGATAACAACAAATCCTTTACTGCAACATTTGAACAAGTAATGGAGATGAATCATTCACCAATAATCCACATCAAAGAAATATTGAATACATAATATGGTAATAAGAAAAGATACCGATCTGTGACTAACCAAGAGTCTTAAATCTGATATATACAGTCATGGAGAATTTACACAGTTGGCTGCAAAAATAGTATACGTTCCCCTAACTAGAATCACTTGAACCCTTATCTTGATTCATCTCACCCATTAAATAGAAAATAACATCCAAAGTATGCTTAAGTGGTCGAAGCCCATCTCTTTCATTGGATTTTGGGCCTTGGAGATCGGTGGCAACAGTCAAAGAGAAAAAAATCCAACAAACTGCTAAATTTTAGGAAGTTGTTGGAAGTCATTAATAAATCTGTTTCCAACTCACTACATGATGTTTTAATGGAGCTAAGTATTAGGTGCATATGTTATTTAGAATCTAACTGATCTTTGAGAAGTCATTTGAACCCTCCTTGACAGGTGACAACCTCCAAACAAGGTGAATATCCAATAACTGTCTGAATTGCAGCACTAGTTTGCAGTGAAATCGTGTTTTAATTTTATCTTTCAAATGACAAAATGGGTTAGGATGATTTTTTTTATCGCCGGGTCAATTCCATAATCATGCTCCTCCACAAACAATTTTAGGAAAACCCACATCACCATTTTGGATTTATGATAAAATATTTATAAGAAGTTGCTACAGGAAATGAGTTTGCAGCGCCTGACAGTGGTGCTGCAAAATTTCCTGTAGGTGGTGTTTTCAACATTTCACCCAAACGAAGAACCATGTCATGTTGAATTTTTTTTAGCAAGTCAACAAGGCTATGTTGCTTCTCCACATCAATTTTGGGAAAAATCCAGTTCATATTTTTCTAGATATTATGAAAATGAGAGTGCGTTGCAAACTGTTTCAGTTTTAATTAGTTCGTAGTGCCTTCAAAAGGATGCACTTCGAACCTTCTTATAGGTGTCATTTTTTCCCTCTAATGACTGCAAGTAATGCCAAAACATGCAAGAAGCTTATGAACCTTTGCCAACATCTCCTACAACCTTTGAGCAAAAAATAATGTCCTCCAAGAGCAATGTTTGGATGACAACATTTGATGGTGACCTTTAGATAGCTAGATGTGACCTTCACTTTCCCTCTTCGACAAATGATGACAACCACCCTTATAACACTAAGACTTGAAAATATATTTTGATCAGCTCTAGACCCAAGGTTAGAATTAAGCACCTTGATTTATTAACATGAAAATTAACTCAAAATACTTTAACAACTTAACCCTATGACTCAAACCTACAAGCTTAAACAAATGACTCATATAAGAAGGACTGATCACATGACTGACAAAAACCAATGGTGTCCTTTAATACATATCATGTGCTAACATACTCCACAATAATATAACTCTAAGGACCGTTGTCCCATTTACAACATTTACTTAAAATGCAACAATATAAAATATCAAACCTAATATGAAAACCTGGAGTCTTGCTGTCGTTGTTCCATTTGATATAGAGTTGTCATATACTGTAGGAGACATCATCACTTATGCCTCCAACTCTTGATCTTCCTCTGAGTGCACTAGATCTATGATCCCTTTGGATCTACTATCACCGCTTTAACAAATGTCCTTTTTCCAAGTGTACATCTCCTACAAACGCCCTCTTGATATAACTTATATAGAAGTGTGTACCTATGAAATTTGTAGCACCATCTATATTGTATTCTAATATGAGACAATACATCATGTCAACAAGAAGAAGTCAGAAATATGAATAAGAAGGTTCAATGTCAGGAAAAATGTCAATAAGCCTGAAAACCCTAAAATTTTAACTTGGACGGATTGTTAACCTGAGAGGTGTAGTAGGTGCGCTATGGCAAGGCGAGCTGGTCTATATTAAAATTCTTCCCAACTCAGCCCAATAATTTTCTCAGTGACCTTTACAGAATGTTGCTGCAATTGCCCTAGTGAGTTTTAGGGTGAAATTTCAACTTTCATCGAACTGCAATCTGATAGGTGCACTGAATGCATTGGAGAAAGGAAAGTTGATTTGTGGTGGATTTAGTCCTAACGACTCTATAATAAGTGCTCAACGAGCTTGATAAAAAAAACTACACAACGACAAATTTCATATGCAGCGATAAATTTCATGTGCAACGGAAAATCACAACAATGTATGATCTTCCTTCCAGTGCTTAGACTGTTCTGAAGGTAACCTCCTCTGATATCATGCTAATTTTTCTAATTTCCAGATTTAATAATTATTACTTAATGATTTTAAACATATTTTAATGCCACTTTTATCATAGATTAAATACACACTGAAAATTAAAAGTGAAATAAATTACAGTAGAAATAACATAATCACAGAGAAATAACCATGCACAATAGACACAAAATTTATCTTGGGAAAAACCTAAACTCGGGAGAAAACAAACTAGAGCTTTTTTCTCTAGAATAAATTTAGTCCAAGTTCATGAATACATTACCATACAAATGAAGAGTTCCAAGCTCATAGAAAGTTGTTCCCTAGTGTGAGGAAGATCCCTCAAGTATGTTGCATCATTAGAACAAGATAACACACCATATAATTGACACAACTGGAAACTGCAACTGCAGCTAGATAATACACACTAGAAGAGGAGAGCTGATGAGATGTGTAATAATGTAATGAATTTTCCTTTATTTATACTAGTCAAGTCACCTTAATTTACTGGCAGGGCCGACTTGTCATTTTTGTCTTTTAACTTTATTTTATTTCTTTTGTTGCTTTTACAAGTGTTTATTCAATGCTTCAATGGAGCCTAATTGATATTCTTGTCTTCTATTTCTTTCTATTGCATTCCAGGGTCTTATATAATTGTTTCTTATGGAGAATGATTGCTTGAAGTTGCAAAACTTCAACAAGAAATTGAACTTATTTGCTAGTAGATAGTGCCTAAATTTTTAAAAATTATAGTTACCTAAATATTCTCTTTCTATGGAATTTTAATTCTTCTCACTCGTGGATAGTTTTCTAATGACATAGTGGATGTGATAGTCCATCCATTTTTCTCCTGGTTGTGAGAGGATGGCCTTCATGGTTGTTCCTATTGCATCTAGATGTACACAAATGTTTTGTTCGAATTGGGGAATCTTAAAATTAGTTCCTTAATGATTTTAACTCCGAGTTCTTCTAATGCCCATTGGTACTAGTGTCCATTGCAAGGTTGTCTCCTTTCTTAGACATATATCCATTAGGTGGGCTATTTTAGCATATGCCCTCTTACAAATGTTCTATAATGACATGTGTGGCCCAAGAGAGACTCAACCTTGGAGTGGTTTTTGGGTGGTTCTAAGTATTTGATTACTTTTAATATATTTGGGTCCACCATTATACCTTTGAAACTATGTGTCGAAGTATCTTCCCAAAAGGTTGCAAGAATTGGATTTTTCCTAGATTTGAGAAAACTCCTCTATCTCTAAATTTGTTCAACATTAGCCTCAAGTTTTTTGCATTGGTATTTTTTAAAATTATTCTCCAAAATGTATTCGAATGGAATTTAGAAAGATCTAAAAGTTTTATCATCTAGTATGGGATGAGATGACATATTTTTCACTAGAATTGCTAAACATAAGAGCATTTAATGATCACATGAGAGATATTTTCATCATCTTACTTGTAAGTAATGCATTTACTAGGCCCTTGTTTTTCTCATTTCTATAGGTTATTCCAAGTTAGCACTTTGTTCTTTAATGCTAACCACACAACTCTTTTTGTTTTCTTTGGAGCCTGGACCTTCCATAGATTTTTCCACCTCCAAGCTCTTATTAGTATTTGAGGAAAAGTTTTCTTGATCACCAAATTTGGGTTAATAATGTCCTAGGTTTGATTCCTTGACCATACAACCATGTCTTGTGTATAATAAATTATGGAATGGCTTCTTTGTGGTTTATTTATATAGGAATTCCAAATGATTTCTCCCCCCCCCTCTCCTACTAGGCCTGAAGAATCATTCTTTTTCCACCCTTGATGATAAATATTAGTACATGCACAATCATGTTCCTAATTAAGCGTGTTAATGCCTTTGTCCTCCAAATTTTCTATATGCCTCTCATGTAACATGAATTATTTTTTATACATGATGAATGTATCCACTCCAACCTCACTTGCTCTCCATTGCCTACCTTTCAAGCTAACCACACACCTTTTAAAGGGAAGGATTTCTAGTTTCTAAACACATTACTTTTATATATCCTTTGACTCATTATCCAATCAATAATAAAACTAGGGATAAAATATTGTTTCACTATTCTATCCTTATGCAGACTTTCCATAAACATTTAACTGTCAAGGGTTTTCCAAAATAATGAATAGTTTTCAACCCCCACCCTCTTTCATCTTTTGATTGAGCTATAACCTTTTATTTGGCAAGTGGAATCTCTTCATTTTGTGGTTTCCAATCCAAAAGAATCTAAGAACAATTCTCTGTATTTTATCTAGAACCCCCTTTTGGAATATAGGCTAATGTATGTTAGTAAAACCAATATTTGAGTTGAGTTGGTTACATTCCATAGCTTGCAACTACAAAATCTTATCCAATACACTGACTCCTTCTTCCTCTCATATTTCACCTATTTTTCCCACTCATGTTCCAAAAGGATTTTTGTATTCTCTTCCCTTGTTGATTCATCATCGACATATGTCACCTTGCACTTACATGATTACCTTATTTCTCTTGGAAAACACCATGTGAATTCCCCTAGAATATTTATTATTCAATTAGAGGATGATTCAAAAGCTTGGATTTTTGAACCTTTGAGCAGATTTTTATGCCTTCAAATATTGATATAACTTGAGATGCACATTGAAAGTGTGGCATGTCACCTATGATAATGCTTCATTCCTAAAAAATAACCGCATATAAACCTTTGGTTTAAGGGTATTATTAATATTCCACAAATATTTCCACCACCAAGCCTCCTCTTTTTTGCAAGTTATGCAATTCACCAAAAAGGAAGGGAAAAAAATAGATGATCCAATAACTTTAATAATTTACTCATCATTCTCTTCATCAACACCGACATTCAAAGCGTTCAACTGAGCAATTAGTTTTTCGTTTATATTTTCATGGGTTAGTTTCATTTTCAAGTAATGCTTATGCACTTTAGGGACATGTTTCTTAGTGTGTATGATTGACATGGCTGCTTGAATGGTAGCATGCATTTTCTTATAGGACTCTTCAATGTTTCGGGTTCTATACCTTTTTTAATATACTAAGAAAATTGGGATTGACACTTTGGAATTTCAATATGAATAACCACCAGACGAAGAATGAAATTGGTTTGATGTAAATTAAAATAGTGTCAATTGATTAACATAATTTTCTTGTGACACATACAATTGTTTATTATCATACATTGGTAACTTGGTACACATATATAATATATATGGATCTGGAGGAGTCGTAACAACACGAGCCTCCAATTATGCCTTGCAAACTCTTTAGGAAATTCAATGAAAGCAATAGAGGGACCCCTAGTCTGAAATGAAGCCCTAGTTCGACAGAGAAACCTAGTTAGGCAGGGGAAACTAGTGAAGCAAGGGAGTTCAATCAAACACAAAGATCTAGTAAATCTAGAAGATTGTCAAATTTATCTAGATATAGTCAGGCATCACACGAGAGAGAAAAATTATGTGTAGGTGATGCAACGATTGATCCATTGCATGAAATATCAGTGCGATCCTTTGGTGGTGATGATTAAGGGGGAAGTTGTAATCGATCGATATTGAACATACATTCCCCCCTGTCGACCAATGTACATTCTTAATCACATCAACATCGTATGGCTGGTAAATTGATTTTATTTATTTTTATATAAATAAAGTGCATATGGACATGTTTTTGTGCATTGTCATAACTATATGCAAATGTTTTTAAATGTGTATAGGATTCGGCTAATGCTGGAGGAAATAATGAAACAGAGGGTGAATATCAAGCAAAGGGTGAGGGTGAAGGTGAACCAGAGGTGCATTTTCATCAAAATGAAGATTACACCCCTATTACCACCTATTCCTCAGACATTGGTGAGGTGCTTCCTTGGGAAGGACTTGCTGAAGAAATGACCCTTAAACACTTCACATCCCACCATGTAATGTTGAAGTAGC
>JASDQU010684555.1:34384-45087 GCA_032191745.1 Picea mariana
TTGAGAGTCTGGACAAACTAAATTGCATATCTTCCTCATCTAGAGGTGGATTTTCACCCAAAAATAGTCGAAACAACCGCAACAGAATGTAAAATCCAGTCACAACAAACACACGTAGAAATCCATCCTATGTTTTAGTGATACTTTGAAGAGTTTCTGGGACCCTAGTTTGGCCTAGAAGCAAGTGTCGAAAGGGGGCCTAATTGGAGGACTTTGGGGCTGAATTTTTTGAACAAAAGGAGACCTATTTTAGATACAACCATGCAATATTGTAGTAGCCCATTGAATTTAATTTCCAATTAAGAATTCATATTTTCCCTATATCATCCCTCAAACCAATGTTTCCCCCTAACTTTTCTGGGGCCATATCTCACTCATCCTAAGCACAATTTGCACCAAATGAAATTCATTGGGACTCTAGTGAGAAACAATTCAGTATGGGTGCATAGAATTTCACAATGATGCATGTTTGGTATAGGGTACCAACCTTTCAAGTTGTTATGCCCTAGGCTCCCTTTGCCAATGTAAGCCCAGATAGAAGTCATTCTTTGCCAATCCTTGGGGAAAACTTATAGGTAGCAAGGGAGGAATAAAAACATGTCTAAAAAGTGCTCGAACAAAAAACATTCCCTTACTTTCAGTGGCCAATGCCATGATCCCTTGCCCTCCAAAGCAGACCAATTTTCCCCCAAGACATGGGCTCGCATTCATGGTGAATTTAACATCCATTGATGACCCTTATGACATAATGAATTCCCCAATTTGCAACTGTAATTCCTTGGCCAAGAATAACAGGTTTCAATGGGAGACACAAATCCCAGAGAAAATGATGATGTGGCATAGATTTTGTCCTTTTCCTCAAGGAATTTTTTCCAAAAGTTGATTTCCTCGAATGTTTTACTTTTGAATAAAATAATGTAAATTAATTTTTCATCAAATCATATTTGATTTACCTTTTGAAAAAGGTAAAATATTTTAAGGTTAGTCCACTTATCACTTTTCCAAAAGTGACAAGTGTCTTGTGACCTAATGTTACGCTCTTCTCTTGTAAATAAGAGCAAGGAATTTGTATTTTGTTGGAGGACTTGTTGAATATAGTAGCTAAGCTCTACTAATTTCTAAAAGTTCTTAGTTATTGTGCTTACTTGTACTCATTATGTTGTTGGGATTTGAATATTTTTTGGTTAAGGGTTCAAGGATATTTATGAATGTTAGTTATGTTAGCTATCTCCTTCAGGGTTTGGTTAGTGAGGTCTTTCTTAGTATTTCCTTGGGTATGAATTGCTTATTTTTTCTCACTATCAACTCTTGTAGATCTTCTTTATGTGATTGTTTGTGTAGGTTTCTTAAAGGAGCAGGGAATACCAGCCTTGGTTGGAAGATAGGAAGCCTAGGGGTCCTTTAAAACAACCCTCAAGTCCACCTTTCCTTATTGGTTATAGTGGTCTTTCCCCTAGTTTTCACTTTATTTTTGTCTCTTAAATTTATGTTATTTTTTGTTGCTTCCCTAAATAACTAAATTGGTCAATTTGGTCAATTTACCCTTCCAGAAAAACTTTCTTTGTTGGTTATTATACCTGTAAATTTAATTTATGTTTCCTTTGTTTTCATTTATGTTTATTAAATGCACTACAAATTATTGCTAACCTTCTAGGAAGTTGATCGATTGCCTCTCTTCTTCACTTGAGTGGTGGGAAACCAATTGAAGACCTTTTTGAGGCAAATGAGTCAATATGGAAGAAAGTAAAAATAGTGAACAACCATGTAAAAACCCCTCCTCTCACTCCTAATCTCTTTATATTTTAAGTTCATTTAGTTTCCATAATCATTCACACACTTCATTGACATGTGATGTATGCCAAAGGGTGGGAAATCCATCCAGGAGGGATGAAATGACTTTGTACCCGCATGTTACATTGCAAGCATTTGATAAATGGGAAATAGACTTTGTGGGGCCAATCAACCCATCATCAAGGAGATGAGGAGCAAGGTACATAATCATTGCAATAGAGTATGTGACTAGATGGGAAAAATCAACACGAGTCATAGACTGCACTACGCAGACTGGCACACTGTTTCTATTTGAGAATGTAGTCACACGATTTGGATGTTCGTGCATATTACTCAATGATCTAGGAACACACTTTCTGAATAAGAAAATTGCAACATTGACTGATGCATTTCAAATTCATCACCAGAAGAGTACGTCATATCATCCTCAGGCTAATGGGACAGTAAAATATTTTAATAAAATTTTAGAGAATGCTTTGATAAAGAGCTGCAACATAGGGAAAGATGATTGGGAATTAAGGGTTCCTACAGTTTTGTGGGCATATAGGACTACAAGAAAGAAGCTGATAGGGTAGACACCTTTTAGGTTGGTCTATGGGCAAGAAGTAGTGATGTCGATGGAGTTTATTTTACCTAGCCTGTGCGTTGCTGTGATTACTAATCTTTCAGAATTTGGCACAATAGAGGAGAGATTGTCATAGTTAGTACAGCTTAAGGAAGATTGGTTTGTCACAGGCTTCCATCAATAAGTTAAGAAGGCAAGGTAAAAGGCATGGCATGATAGACACATTAAATAGAAAAATTTCCAAGTGGGGGACTTAGTATTACTATACGACAATAATTTCATGCAACATCCAGGAAAGTTTCAAATGCATTTGTTAGGACCCTAAGTAATTCATCATGTGACATAGGCATGTGTTGCACAATTGGAAACATTGAATGGAGAAGCCCTGGGAGGAATGGTGAATGGAAGTCGGTTGAAACTATATAGAGATGGATGACCATCTGTGCATTGATATGAATTGTGTGAGAAAACATGTATCATAATAGATGTACTATAGTAGGAAGGTAAAATACAAGAAAACAGACAAAAGAAAAATAGAAAAAGGAACAAAACAAATAAAAAGGGGAAAAGCTAGAAATACAAAGGTAAACATGAAGAAGTATCGTGCAAAAAAAAAATGGAGTATCACACAGATAATACAAACAAAAAAGATAATACAAACAATGCAGAGTCAGTTAAGTGTGTGCAAGAGTCAAGCGTGGGATAGGAACCGTTAAGGGAATTACAACACAAAAATGATAGTTAGAAAGCGATAAATTATGAAACATATTAGGAGATGCATAGTCATAAATAGAAGGCACCACTGAGGATAGGGATAGACTGGCAAATCCAAGGAAAAATTCAATGGAGGATTGGAATTAATTCCATAGTAAGGAAAGTATTAATGATAGATTCTGACCAAATTTGACACTTCTGGTGGGTGCGAAAGCTGGGGTCAAAAGAAAAGACAAGGGGAAGTGTCCAGTAGTAGCTGCACACAGAAAGATGAAATCGTACAACATAACCTCTATCTGTAATTTGACAGATGACGACATGGACATAATCAAATACCAATTACGAGATGGTGTAGAGGAGGTCATTGAAGAAGCTATGATTAAGAAAAACATAACAACACTAAAAGGTGCAGGACTGGTTGGTAGCATTACAATAAGTATTGGATACCGTGAAGATAGAACCAGAGAAAGGTTTAAGTGAAGGATGATCCACGAGTCCGATTGAGGATGTAGAGGCTTCTAATCCAATTTTGGTCGAGTTAACAGTCGGGTGCAGAGTGTTATAGATCTATACATATGCAATTGAGTTCCCGACACTAGAACTGGAAGAAGAGATGAAAACACTAAGTCACATGAACATAATGGTGTCACGGGTGCCTATACATGTACTACAAAGCTTATAGGTAGGTATTATGAATGATATCAAGCTCCGCGTAGATTTAGCAACCAGAAAATTGACCAAAGTGATAGGTGAGAGGGATCAAATGCAACAATAGTACATAACTGCTTTGCAAGAAAAGAGCGAAGTTCAAGAAAAAGTGGAAGAAGCGTTGAAGGTGAGGAATGAGGATGAGGAAAGGGAAGAGAAATCCTTAAAAGAGAAGGACGAAGCTGAGAAAATGGCACAAAAGACACAGGAGGTCGTCCAAAAATTGTATAAGGAAATTTTAGAAGTACCATTAGTAGTGGAGGCCACCATGGAAGAACATGTCTCCACAATCAGTGAAGCCATTAAAGGCTTCCAAAGAAGGATTGAAGACTTGAAAACATGTACAATGCCATGAACACCACTAGAAGAAAGGGTAGGAAGAGAGAGAACAACAATGACAACAATAACAAATATCAAAAGCTGGAGGGGGAATGCACAAAGATCTACGAAGAAAGTGCACATATATGGACCAACCTGGTGGAGGATCTAGAAATGAAGGTCATGGAAGATAGATTGAGGGATGTGCAAGAAAAGGCACTGAAGGATTTAGAGAGCATAAACACTCTCCCACATGTTGAACAAATGGCAATTATTTGGCACAAAGGAGGTCATACGATGAAATCAATAAGTTACAGGACCATCAGAAGATCCTCCAAC
This sequence comes from Picea mariana, assembly GCA_032191745.1. Taxonomy (NCBI): domain Eukaryota; kingdom Viridiplantae; phylum Streptophyta; class Pinopsida; order Pinales; family Pinaceae; genus Picea; species Picea mariana. The sequence continues at coordinate 38,820 of JASDQU010684555.1, forward strand.
AATGATTAGGACCACTGCAAGATGAAGCACTAAGGGTGATAGGAGAACTGACAACTGTGCAGGGAAAAGTGAATCAAGTAATGCACACCATAGAAGAGAAGCTCATGACCCTGACTATGCAGGGTGTAGAAGAAATTTTGGTAACGGAGGTAGAAATAACAAAGGATGTTGTGACAATAAAGGACACCTCAAAAAAGTTCATAGAGGCATGGAGGAGCACACAACATGCCTGAGTGGCTCAATACGAGCCACAAGTGATTGTTGGGGGTTTGTTGGATAGGCATTTTGGATACTATTTTCATGAAAATCCTAAAGTATGGAGGATATGTGTAGTAGAAGAAGAAAGAATACAAGGCAAGAGCAAAGTGAAAAATAGAGGCACATTTAGGAGTGTAGTGCATGATAAGAACATACTTAGTAGAGAAGAAAGAAAGAGAAGAAAGAAGTCGAAAAGGAAGGATATCAATTCAACATGCCAAAAGCATAAAGATGCGCAAAAGCAGGAAGAATAGCAGTGGGAAGTGCAACAACAACATGCAAACATAAAAGCAAGAAAAGCAAGCCCAAATAAAGAGTCAACATGAGTTGTCATGAGGTAGATTGAGTTTTAATTGGGTTTTTGAGATATACAAAGTAGGGTTTTGAGCCCTAGAATTCATGTATAAATATGTAGTGGGTTGGGAAAATTAGGGGCTTTCCTGTTGGATTCTGGGTTGTCAGGTTTTGTCATGAGGAAACTGAGAGAGTAGACTAAGAATTAAAGAGTTTGTCTAAATGTTAGGGAGAATTTGCAAAGAGAGAGGCTTGAACCGTAGAGTGGATAGGAAAGATGGAGAGAAAGATAACACGATATACCTATTGTAAGCTTAGTGTGAAAGAATGAGACGATTACAAAAAGAATAATAAAGAATCCAATTGTTGTGGACGTAGCCCAAAGTTGGGTGAACCACATTTATTATTGTTTTTGCTTGTATTTTATGTGATTGATCATGAATATTATCTTTATGCATGTTAGATTAGATCTATTTCTTACATGATCACTGCACAATAGTTATGAATGTTACAATAATTGGTTTATGCTGCACTCTGAAGTATAATGGTACTACATAATTGAATTCACTAAGTAATCAAGGAAGAATAAATATAGGATGATGCACACAGACCAGATAAGTAAGAATGAATAAGATGATTTCCTCACGTTCCCTCACTACTGCAGAAACTYAGTTCCTACAACCCCAATAGATGCCTCGGGTGAGACTTCACTTSCAYGCAGTTGATGCCAAAAGGKTTGGTGTTTGAATGGTTTTGTTGGTTAATATAAATYGAACCTAGGATATTATAACCACGCACCAACATTGTTTCCAAACAATGAATTCTCCCTACCCCTTGCTTCCTTTTATAAAATTTCAGGTGATTAATGTTGAGGTATGACGATGAGACATGAGTGTTATTATTGTTTCTCACTCAGTTATTTCTTGCTTGAAAGGCCACCTCTGTTATTAATTATTTGGGCTCCATATGATTTTATGAGAGCTAGTGATCTGCAATTTTTCTCTGATCTATAATCTCTTGCATGGATATGGTATATCTACCTTTAATGCATGTAACCTATGTGTTTCATGTACCTTGAGATGTAGTTGTCATTCATCAAGTTCTGCGTGTGGAAATCAATTTTTTTTCTCTTCATTTCTTACCTCATTGATCTCCTAGGACTTGAAAATCCACAAAAGTTATTAGCATGTGTATCACAATAACTAAATTGATCTAGAATTGTCCTCTACCTATCCGAGATTCCTTGTACTATATATTGCTTCTCTCATTCCACTGGGATTTTATGCACATTAGATGACAAGTTGGGTGATACATTTTTAAGGGTAGTCATGTCATTTATCATCAATAGGTGGGTTGGAGACATATTTACGTGTAAATATGTTTGCAAGAACATGCCTAGGTCTATGGGAATATATGCAAGTTCACGAGACTTTAATTGATGTTAATGAATAATGACCAAACATTTTACAAATAATTATTTTGGTAAATTCACAAGTTATGGGGCTTCAGGGTCATAGGATTTCATGTGATAGTTCTTAGGAAGGAGGAAACCCACAAGAGTTCATCTACATAGATTATTCTGGAAAAGGGATTGCAGGTCATGGGACCATTTTGACAATCTTGAATAGGATTACTTGCGACATGGTTTTGAGAGGATTTTGCATCATTTTGGGGGCATACGGTTTATGGTGTGGAGTTGGAATGAGATTTAGGGCATGGATAACTTTGTGGCTAGTAAATCTGCAGAGGTAAGTAGTGAAAAAGGATGGGATCTATAGGATAAATTCATAATCTTTGGGTTTACACACCCTACATGTTTGCGTTTTTTTTCAGAAGATTGTTGCTTAGATCTCTTTGGTGACTTATCCAGGGTTGTGTGCCCCTAATCAACAATGGTCACACTCACGGCTCATGGTTCATGGTAATAAGTGCATGAAAGTTACATAGGTTTAGAAAATGACTGTTGTAACGTCCCCGACCACCCAGGCCGGGCTACGATACACGAGAGAACGCTTTCTGTTCTCTCTGTGGAACATACTGTAACATACCCAGCATCCAACTGAGCTATGCCACATAAATTTTTCGAACTGCATGCAATTAAAATGTATACACACAGAACTCTTTCGGATATATATATATATATATAGATATATATAGATATATAATGTAAACAACCAAATACATATGTCAATGCACAGATTCACACTGAAATAACATTAAATGTATATATGCAGCATATACATAAAATACCCATAAATATACAGACAATTATAAACACACATAAGATAAAACCCATAAAATAAACATGTAAATGACAATGCAACATGTACATTTATCACACAATTGACACTTATCTTGGTAAGAATATCACCAACTGCATGCATACCTTTCACAAACCTCCCAACCTTAGACCACATTGTTCATCACTCTCAACAGCGAGTCACCCCCGAGCTGGGACTAAAATCCACCCGGGTAAAGGGATTCCTAACCAGGATAAAGGCTCATAGACAACATGAAATACTCTGTCTCAGGTTCCAACTCAAAATAACAACCTTCAGTCCCTCATTCCCCACATGTTTGTCCCACCCAGGAAGTGTGCCCCTTCTCTGCTCAACAGTCCTTCTGCTACCCCACTTCCTTTCCGGGCTTCAACAATAGGTTGGAAATGAAGTCTCAGAGCACTGCAGTTGTAGTTTATCATCTTTAGGAAATCAATTCCTAGCCATTCTTTCACCCAGAGAATTTCTCATGGGCTTGACAACCCGCCTCTTCAATATCCCACGAGACTAACAATCTTCCTCTTCAATATCCCATGGGACTGACAACCCGCCTCTTCAATCCAACTCCCAAGATAACCAGATACACTAACTTAGAATGTCTATGGATCCAGGTTCAGGTACAGTCATGAAGATACAAAAGATAGCTCAATGGGTGTGTGCATTCTCATGGATGATTGACTGGATGGATGAATGATGGGAAATGAACTAAGTCCCCACAATTTGTATGCATGTTCCCAACTTGACACTTCTCATGTTGGGAGCTACTTTGGCCCACTTGTCCCCAACTTTAGAACTTAGGATAAAATAATTATTCATACTTTATGATTTAATAAATATTAATATAATATTCCTTTTTGGCTTAATTTCCCTATCTTATCCCTTTTCCTTAACTTTTATCCCCCACCCTTTCCCTAACTAGTGGAGTTTATTCCCCCATACACTTTTATCATGGTCGGTCTGTGCACAACGATGAATTTTATATTAATTATGAGATATATACAAAAGTAGGCAAACTGGCCTTTAACATCTAGGCTCTCCGGCCTAATAAAAAAATAAGCATCCTAGCTTATCATAATTGGCTCACCAACCTATAAAACACAACATATACACAAAGGATCCTTGGCCTCGAAATCATGCGCACTTAAGTTGTTGCGCATAGTATCCAAGAATGCACACACTTCATCATTTTATTGTGCAGTACATGTGTGCACTAAGCCATTGACCAAAATCTGGACCAAGGGTCAAATTTTAGCTCAAAAATCAACGTTCTTGGAATTGCCTCAAAACGAACGAGAGCGTATCCCTCATCATCATGAACCCAAAGCAACTCGTTTGGGTTCAAACGGACGTCGGGAGCGAGAGATATCGCGATCTGTTCGAATCATCAAACAGGGAAAAACAAGGACGTTGACTGTGCAGTCCGTACAGTCCGTACAGGCTGACATGGCAGAGGTCGTACATTGACATGGCAGAGGTGATGTGGCAGAGCTGAGTAGGCATATGCTGATGTGGTAGTTTCAGACTGGCTAACATTTGAGCGAATCACATTGCGACACGTGGCAGTTATTGGACAAATGGCATGGTGCCATGTGGCCCAATCATGGCCTGCCACGTGGCACCATGGTGATGGTTTATTAGTTCAAAATTTATGGAGTCCATGGGATTTGAACCTCAGACCTCCACCACAATGCAAAGTGTTTACAAAGTCCGCCCTACCAACACACCACACTATTTGGCTTATTATATAAATGGTTCAAACTATATTTAAGTTTACATTATTGTCTGGTTGGTGTGGGGTCGGGCTGGGGCTTAGCCCCAGCCCGTGGTTGTATTGTGAATACCATATGACTGTCGCCCATATACACGGAACGCACACACATTTTTTTAAACGGATTCTAGCCCCGGTTTTATGTGTATTACATATGACCATGTCTATTCGTGTGACAGGAGTTTGGGATTTGGTTTACACGGTTTCAAACTACCCACCACTTGTCACTGTTTTATTCGCCAATATAAACGGTTATCCCTTTTGTTTATGCACGCGGTCTTATGGAAGACCCATGTGCCCACGAGTTTGACGGTTAGGGGCTAGGCGCACCCATAACCGTCCTACAGTTTGCACCGTTATGCAGCTGCGCTTGGTGCTGGGTTTAAGCACACATTTTGGAGCGTGTTCTGGGTTCAACGTACAGGAGGTGCGTTTTGGCGAACCAGAGACAACAAGCTTGAAGGAAGAGAATGGCGGGAGGCCTATCTTCTTCATTTTTTGGCCGAATGAGGTGCCGTAAAAGCCCAACTAGGGGTTTTTGGACGTTCTAAATCCATTGGAACTATTTTCACAGCCATTTGAAGACTTCTCTTGCAGGTTTTTAACCATTGAAGTTTCAGGAAGCTCTAGGGAGCTTGAAGCCCTCATTGTTTGAGGTCATGCTCAGATGAGCACATGTTTTTTTTCTGTGATTGAATAATCATTTTTGGCTAATTAATATGCTCTGAAAATTTTGGGATAGGTTTCAGATCCATTTGAGGACTTTTACAGGTGTTTTTTCCATAGAGAAGCTCAGGGAAGCTTAAGGCCACATGTAGAAGAGGTCATGCTCGGATGAGCCATGATCCGTTTTCAGAGTTTTATTAGTCATTTTTGGGGTTTTTATGTATTCTGATCCCAATGGTACAGTCAAAATTTCCATTGGATTTGAGCAGCAGCTTGTAAATGAATCTTTGACAAATTAATCCCAAAGAGCCAAGTCCATTGATGGAGGTTCAAGGAGATGTAGCCCGGAGAGGGGTGAACTCCTTTATCATCTTGTTATTGTTGTGAGTTTGATGGTTTATTTGCTGCAAGTTATGCTGTTGTGTATTTATTTAGAGTACATATTTAACCATTTAAAAGCACATTTCCTCACACATGAACATTTAAAGGAAGAAGCATAAACTTGGCACATAATCTATCTTGCATATTTTAACACATGAAGCAAGGTCCTGTAAAGTTTATTTTAATGAAGTAGAGGGTGCTTGCATAGCATAAAAATTCAGCCTTCTATTTTTAGATCAGGTGGTATCAGAGCATAGTTTGTTTTGCTCATGTGTTTGCCATTGATAGCTTGAGATTTAGCTATTGGGATTTGTGCAAGTTTGTGTTGAAGTTTGATATCTTGCAAGGATGGAGGAAGCTTCAAACAATGATAGTTCTCATACATCTTCATTATCTAAGTTCTTTGACAAAGAGATGTTGAAGGAGATTCTAACCATGAGAGATTTGATGAAAGAGATGTGTGAAGATAGAAATGAGAGCATTTCCCTTGAAGAGCAGTTGATGGCCATGAAGAAGGAGAAAGACCAGCTTCTTGAAAAGTTGCATGAGATGGAGATTCAACTCCATGAGGCAAAGGAATCCCTTACCAAATACATGCATGAACATAAGGTATGTAATGTTA
>JASDQU010684556.1:6861-21031 GCA_032191745.1 Picea mariana
TTGTTAAAAAAAAAAAAAAAAAAAATGTGTGGGTGTGTTTTCATGATGTTTTGTTTTGAGGTAGGTTTATTGTGGAATTCATTTTTGTTTTTTGTTTCTTGTTATAGCACCGATGCGCTTTTGAAGTTTGTGTTTAACAAGACATTGGTTGACCTTAGTTCATGTGATATGGCGAACTATGTTCCTGACTCATCACTTACATAAAACACAAGAAGCGTTGGGAGACCTGCGGTTGTTTTAAAGGAGTTATCTATCTAACTTGGGCAGATGAACAACCTTGGAAAAGTGTTGAAGTGTCCACCTGGTGGTACGGTAAAAATCTAAGGGGAAAGATGGAAATATGGAAAGGACTACATGTACCTCGAGACAGAGTTAGTAACAAATTCACCTTAACCATATCATTTTGCAGATAACAGACATTCTCCTCTCTCACTCGCTCAGGGCATTCTGCCGAAATATAATCAACTATAATAAATGAGTGCACAGTAGGAGAGGGTATGCAGATAACTTTGTTGGGGCTATGGATTCTCACTGGCAGCGGAGAGGCACTGTAGCAAGTGGATGATGATAAATAAAATGCCTAGCACCAGTGAATGCTTTACTCAACTCTTGTCAAAGAGGGCATGAGTCAAGGTTACAGAAAACGAAGGTGGAATAAAGGTTGAAACCCCACAGGCAGACCCGGATGCATCAACCAAGGAACTTCAAATGCAAGGATAAAAGAGGCTCTGATAAAAAACCAGTTAACTTCTTAACCAAATTTTGCATCAGCTGAGCCCAAGGTAGGAACAGAGTTTCTACTCTCACCCAGTAAGTCACCATTTGTTGAGAACTAGACACATCTTAAAAATCCTTTATCATTTTTTTTACTTTTTTGGGTACCACTTGATCTTCTGCACTGTCTCATTCGATTTCATTTTGGGAAATGTTTTTGTCTTTGCTTATTTTCATGACTCTTGTCGCCTATTCAGGTTTTATTGAACTTATGAAACCCCATGACTAAAGAGATCTTAACACCTAATTAAAGAATCGGCAACCAAACACCTCACCCAACACACTCAGGTTCGGCATCAGAAGGAATTCAAAGAAGAAAAAGGAACCACTCGGAAAACCATAGTTGTCTAGAGTCAATCTCCATCGGCATCGACAGAAGGAATTTTTGGTTTGCGTTAATTTTTTCTCATAAAGATATCGTCGATAGTTGATTCCCCTTGAGAATCGATAAAAAAATGGGGAGGACATGCATTAACGAAGAACGAAAAGATATCACTAATAGACGATGACCGACGCGCTTTATAGAAATCAAGGAAAACCCAAAAGGATCACAACAAGCATTTTGACCATAATAAAATTTATCCCCAATCGTCGATCCCCGATGCGTTGTTGGCATCGGGACTTTTTCAAGGGAGTCGATCCAAAAGCGCTTTGATAGGTTTATCGTTGATCCTTGATCCTTGACACTTTTTCAGCATCAGCAAGCTAAGGTTTGTTTTAGAACGAATAAATTAAGGAAAGTCTCGACTCTGATTAATATAAGCGAATTAAGTCACTGGTCTCCAATGCCATGTGTCTTTACCAGGTAAGAGGGTCATATGATCTAGTTCTATCCCAAGTCATTCTTGGTTCCCTAGGTCTGAGTCACACCTTCGAGTCAGCTTTGTCGCATCAGCATTGTATGGTAAGATCGATCAGCGTCGGATTTTTTTGTAGGAGGATATCAACGAAAATGTTCGTAGCACAACCTTGATCCTCGATCCACCCACTGAAAGAGCGACACGACAGGACATTTTAGCATTAGATACGATTGGATGTTGAGCATTTAAGGAGATAATTAATACATGATCCTGCAGTAGTTTCTACCTCATGCGCCAATCAAAAAAGCCTTGTAAAATCACTGATAGACCACATCACCACCCACGCCTCCACTGTCAACCCACCATGAATTTAAGTTCTAGAGATTCGGCGGAGAATTATTGAAAAATCACTCATAACCTGAATTGCATGGTTGATGCGACACGGTAAGATCTTTCCTATTTAAAATCGCTTGATTCGTTGTGAACGAAGTCATTCTGCATGTAAGAGAAATCCAGAGCATCTGAAGGAGAAAGACGAGAAACTTGAAGGTTGTATCGACCCCGTGATTATCAAAATAACCAAGTTTTAGCAAGCTTCAGAGGTATCTATTCAAGTCTATAAATTTTTTGGCTATAACTTATATGTGTTTGTCTGATTTTTACAAAATCTCTGAAATTATGCTTGAGTTCTAGGAACAATGCCATCGATAAATCCAACCACTAGACGTTCTCCAAGAGAACCAAAGCTAAAAGAACCAAAGATAGGCGAAGGCAGTTCTCTAGGGATCGCGAGGATATTGGAGTACATCCCTAGGCCGGAGCCTGTCATCAAGACAACAACGAAGAAAGTTTTCATCCAACCTCTAGCCTTTGGCGATACAAAGGCAAGCACAGGGTCCAAGATGGCACTCCCACAGTGGGGGGATCTCTTTAACAGGATCAACCAAGAAGAATACCTAGAATGTGTCCCACATAGTGATCTGGATGTAAGGGCGCTCGACGACCAGGTGTTCCCAAACATCCTAAGGTTGTATCTACATATGGTGGCAAGAAAAACCCCCATTTTCCCTTGCATAGAGTTCCTAAAGTGGCTCATCGACCACACAGACACACATAAATGTTTAATCAACGATGACAATGGAAAGTGTGTTGGAGTTTTCCTCTCAGTAGAAGTTTAGAAATATTACAAACTCAGAGACCCAGAGGAGCAGCTAAACACAAACTTCGTGGTGAAGTTCTACGAACTCCACGACACCAACCAGGTGATGGCCTCATGGTGGAAGGAGGACAAGAAGTTTACCAATCGGAGCACTAGCTGTAATGGGATGGTTAACTTGAGGGATCCATACGTCTATTTGATGGCTCTCATCTGCTAGTTATACAGAAAGAAAGACTACTCCAAGTTTTTGGAAGCATGGATGTCGTTGGCTTACACAGTTGCAATTGTCCAGTGCAGCTTCACTGGGGAGAAATAATCTCCAAGCAACTAAACACCTGTGTGCAACAGGCTCAGATGCCGAAGGAAGGGGAAGAACCAACTTTTTACATGGATTCATACTTGCTCAATGTCATGTGTGCTAGGAATGTCTTCATAGGCATGAATCTGAGCAGGCATGTTGCAAAGCTCCCAGTCCATGTCTACTTTAGTGTGCTATGGGAAAATAGGTATAAGAAATCTTACTCACTCATCTGCGATGAATTCATCGCTCGAATTTATTTCATTCTTTTTAAGAAGGAATTCCCAAGGCTATCGACGATAGCCAAGAAAATGATATCCAAGGTAGGCCATTGGTATTTTGACGAGTGTGCCACCTACATTAGGGTGTTCGAGGCCACTAGAGCACCACATATCCTACCATCTCATGTCCCGGACTGGCTCGTCATAGGAGAAATATGTTATCATACCATCTTGCAAGGGTACATCGCCACCCTGGTCAAAGAAAACTAATGGGCTTTCATACCCTACAATTTCCATGTAGGGTTCTATTTGGTAAAGGATACCGCTCAAGCTAAACAAGAAGGGTTGAGCCAACTCAAATTCATATTCCTGACAGGCCGATTTCGTAAGCACGATCCAAAGAGCCTGGTCCTACAACATGCTTCACAGGTGTCATCCTTCTGGTCATATGCTCACGATAAGTTCGAAGATGAAATCTTCACAGAGAATGCCCAGGACTAAGACGAGGTGGTGCAAAGGATGGTCGACCCGAAAATGACCAGGTTCAAGGCCATGAGCATCGATGAACAGGCAGAAATAATGAGAAGTCGGCTCAAGAGGCCCTCAAAGCCAGGGAAGAAATCAGAGCGGTAGAGGCAACAAAGGTGCAGAACAAATGATTGTCTTTGACATCGGAGGCACAGGAAAGGGGATTACTCCTAATGGAACAGGCACAGAGAGTAATTGATCAACTGCAAAATGATTTGGACCTCATAGAGATGACAAGGTTTCCTGTCGACAACCCAATCAAAATCTGAGAAGGACCAAGCAACCCAGAGATGATACAAATTGGAGAAACCACAGAGTCGGATAACCCTGAAGTTTCAACGCCACAAGTCGGATCACCAAGGGGGCTTTCAGATCAGCTCGATATAGCAAGGAAATTAGGGAGAGAAAGTGCACCAAACCCCCTACATGACTTAATAATGATCTATGATGATGAGGAGAGATCAGAGGTTTCCCTGGTGACTCTGGTACAAATCATAGAGGAAAAGGAACCCGAGAAAACATCTTCCCCAGCTCTTGATGCTCAAATTCAAATCCTTCCACAAAGTGACCAAGAGGTCTAAATTTTCTTAGACACTGAGCTACTCGATGCACTGGAGACCCAAGTTGACAGCCCGAAGGACGAGCTAGGGTCAAGCGAACAAGAAGAAGAAATTCCACAGCAGGAAACCGACATCTCAACAGTCGATTATCAAGTAAGTAGCGAGTCTGCCCCTGATGCATCAATTTCGGCCAATATTTTACCTCCCGATGAGAAATAACCAAAGGAAAAACTTTCATATCACATAGAATAGGTTCAAGAACCCATCCTTGAATAGATTTACACCATCGGGAGCCTGGGAAACACGCTTACTTGGAGAGAGCAGCAAATCCCTAAACTCGTGGATGAGGTCGCTGATATAGAATCCATCGCCTATGACTTAAAGAGGATTTCCATTATAAAGAGAACCACCAAAAATAGGAGGCTTACTCTGGATAGATCCATGCTCATCACCACAGAGGAGAAATTAATCAGCACAGAGCATGCCAAGACGTCTGAGCTTATCGGCGCAGGGATGGCAATCACAGATCCACCCTAGATAGAGCAAGGAAAGATGAAGAGGAGTTGGCCTAATTCGGATTTTATGAGTAGAATGAAATGAATATAGATTATTAACAGGTTCTTAACACAAAATAACAGAGATACAGTAAAATTGGTTTTCTATTCAATAATGAAATAAGCTGAAAACTATAAAATGCAGCGGAAACAAGCTTGCTAGAATGGTGGCGGATTATCTCTGAGAAGAGATGTGACGGTTGTGCTCATTCAAAAGAATATGACCACAATGAGGCTCTAAAGTCCTTTTTACAATAAGCAGGAATGTCAAAAACTCTAGACATCCAAAATCCTAACCCTAGGAGATGAAGCGCCAAAAGTCATGTGGGCCCCGTTTGGTTAAGTTAGTACATCAACTTCCCGAGGTCGTAACTTTTGCATACGATCTCCGTTTTAGGCGTATGATAGCCCGTTGGAAAGGTATCATCAAGGAGATTCATTTTAAACACAATATCGAAGGAAAATAGATATTTCAAACCTGTTTTCCCAAAAAACAGTGTTTAGGGCCTCAAAACGGCTCCGAAAGTGAAAACTGCTAAAAATAGTAAATTACCAAAATTGCCAGAAAACTCTTTTGATCCAGTTGGAAAAGGTGGGTGGACACTAATATCCATGTGAATCAATCCTCCCTCCTTAGAAATAAATTCTTTCCATTGCGTTGAGGTCCCCCGTTAGATGAGGAAATTTATGTTGAATTTGGCCCCGGGTGAGCTACTTGCCTTGGTGCAGAAGTTGCCCTGCTTTGACGACTCGATAAAGCTGGATCCTTTGTTGTCAAGTGCCCTTGATCTATGTGTCCACAATATGATCATTGGATGCTTGTTGTATGCAGTTGGGTTTGATCTCTGTTGGTGTCAGTTGTTCTGCTACTTCTGAGGTATCCAATAATGGTGGGAAATAAGGGCGAAGGAGATCCACGTTGAACACTGGGTGCAGGCCAAGGAAAGGAGGAATGTTGAGCACATAAAAATTATCCCACATGGCCTTGGTGATAGTGTATGGCCCATAAAGGAGTGAGTGAATCTTCTAATGGGGTCTTGTAAGGCGTTCTTTCTGCAAGTGCAACCAAACTTTGTCGCCCACCTGAAACTTATGTGGCACCCGATGTTGATTATGGCGTTGTTTGTACTTGTCATTCAACTTCTGTAAGATATCTTGAACTTGTTGGAAGATGTGTTGGATCCGCTCAATGAACCGAGTAGCTTTGTTAGCTTCAGTTGGAGCAGGAGACAAGTCGGTCGAGGTGACTACAAGGGGAACTGCAACATCTATGGGACCCAATGTTTGGAATCCCAACCCCACCTGAAAGGGGTTGTGGTTGGTTGAGCTATGCAAGGCTCAAATGTAGCTATGCTGGAAATAGAGACGGATCTCATCCCATGTGCGAGGGTGCTTTGAATTAACATGCGAAGGATATGCACAATCATTATATTTACAACCTCGGTTTGGCCATCTATCTGGGGGTGGAAGGCCATGGATTTGGTGAGCTTGGTGTCCAGCAGTGACCAGAGGCTCGACCAGAATGTGCTGAGAAATCGACTATCCTGATCTGAGACAATTGTTTGTGGGATTCCAAAATGTACCCAGACTCATTCAAAGAAGAGCTCGGCAATGGCCTCTGCTATGATGCTCTTCTTGCAAGCAACCAGAATCGCCATCTTAGAAAAGCGATCAATAACCACAAAAACACAGTCATTTCTCCGCTTGGTGGATGGGAGGCCTGACATGTAGTCCATTGAGATGGATTCCCATGGCCTGTCAGGAGTAGGAAGAGGGGTGTACAGGCCATGTTTCTTAGTGGTCGGTTTGGCAATAGCGTAGGCAGTGCAGGACCTGATATACTTGTTGACCTCCTGTCAAAGTTTCATCTAGTAGAAATGTTTATGTAGCATCACCACTGTCTTTTCGACGCTAACGTGTCCTGCCACCCGACTGTAGTGGGCTTCCCATATCAGCTTCGCTCACTCGCTTGATGGAACACAGATATGGCCCAAACAACACAACAACCCGTCTTGAAGATGGAAATTATCAACAACTGAATTTGTACCCAACATTTGGTAGGTGGTGGCGAAGTTAGGGTCTGTCTCATAGAGTTGGGGCCATCTAGAGGTCTCATGGTCGCAAGATTCTAGCACCATGGTGAGTGTCACGACTGGTAGTCTACTGAGGCAATCATCGATGTGATTGGTGCTTCATGTTTTATACTTGATGTTGAGGTGGAATTGTTGCAAGTATGTGGACCACTTTTGATGGTAGTCATTCAACAATTTTCCCTGTGTCTGCATGAATTGTAGTGGCTTATGATCAGTGTGGATGACTGTCTCCTTCCCAAGAATGTAATGTCTCCACTAGCAGTAGGCTTGCACAATGGAGTACATTTCTTTATCGTAAGTAGGGTACTTACGGATAGTATCTTCCAATGTCTCACTATGATAGGCCACAGGGTGGTTGTGTTGAGTGAGAATGACGCCCACAGCATAGTCTGAAGCATCTGTCTCGATCTCAAATGGATGTTGTAGGTCTGGTAGTGAAAGTACTGGGGCTAAGCACAAGCGTTGCTTAAAATCATCAAACGCTTGTTGTTGGGACCATCCCCATGCAAATTTCGCATTACCACCACCCTTGTTTATTTGGCTTAGGGCCCATGCAATATGGGAGAATCCCAACATGAACCTACGATAAAAATTGGCAAGGCCCAAGAAGTTTCGAAGCTCAGTGAGTGTGGTTGGGGCTGGCCAGTCACAAATGACTTGGATCTTGGTTGTATGTACATGCATGCCATGTTTATCAATGATGTATCCCAGGTAATGGACCATATCCATGCCGAAGAAGAATTTTTCCAAGTCGGCGTACAGCTTGTGCTGTCATAGGGTGTGCAGAACCTACTAAATATGATACAAGTGTTCAACCCAAGTCTTGTTGTAAGTTAGAATACCATCCATATACACCACTACAAAAGTATTGGTGAAGGGTTGCACGATATTGTCCATCATCCTCATGAAAGTGGCTGGATCATTTGTCAAACCAAAGGGCATGACCAACCATTCAAAAAGTCCTTCCTTTGACTTGAAGGTGGTCTTTCATACATCTGTCTTTTCTATCAGGACCTGGTGGTAGCCAGACTTCATATCAATCTTACTGAAGTATTTGCCCCCCATGAGTTGATCAAGGAGGTCGTCAATTCGAGGAATCGGGTACCGGTTTCTGACTATGATTTTATTCAGAGCCCCGTAATCAATATAGAGTCGCCAGGTTCCATCTTTATTCTGTACCAACATGATTGGGATCCCACAAGGTGATGAGATGGGATGGATGTGCCCCTTGTGGAGTAGTTCTTGGATCTGTTGCTTAATCTCCTCATTCTTTAACAAAAATTGGCGATAGACTGGCCCATTGGGTAGCGGTGTGCTGGGGGTCAGATCGATGGGTTGCTTGACCTGGTAATGCAGAGCTACCCCTGTAGGTGAGGAGAAGATATCTAAATATTATTCCACAACCTTATCTACTTGCTTCTGTTGTGTGGAGAGGTCAGTCGTAGAGACCCTGGATGTGGTTGTGATCTTTCACTTATTCTGAGAGCGAATCACGAAGAAGACAAACTTCCCCGTCTGAGAGATGACTTTCCTTCATTGCTTAGTAGAGATCAAGGAAATAACACTAGGTGGGATAGCCTCGGGTATCCTGTATAATTTCCTGTTCAAAGTAATAATAACACTACGATGCCTAGACTCATATAGAACATGAAGTTTCCATAAATAAGGTTGGCCCAAAAGAACATCACAAACTTCGAGAGGAGCAACATCACACAATACCTCATCTTTGAAGGCCTTGATGTCATACGACAGTCGACACTGTTGGCTGACGCGGATATCGCTTCCTTAGCGGAGCCATCCAATGGTGTAGGGTTGTGGGTGCGGTATTGTTGGCAGGTCCAGCCGCTTGACGACCTCTGCTAAGATGTGGTTCTTCTAGCTACCGCTATCAACGATGAAGTGCAGCGGGGTGTCTTTTACCCACATCTGTGAATGGAAGAGGTGCTCTCCTTCTTCTGTCTTGTCTGGTTCACCAAGCTGGAGCTTGGTGGTAGTAACGGCGGCACTGGGTTCTGCGTCAATGATCTGTCTTCCCCTTTCTGGTTCTAGCTCAGAGTCAGAATCTACATCTGATTCAGAGGCTTTCACTTTAGCCACCAACGACTGCTTTGAGTGACAGTCAGCAGTGTTATGCCAAGGGATCTTATGGAAGTCGCACCACTTCCCAGTATCTTTCTTTGTCTTTCTGGTGTCCTTATTTACTTGTGGCTTGGACTGGTTGTCCTGATACTAATTATATTTTCTCTCTCCTTTGTTTTGTGGGTTGGAGCCACCCTTTCCTGGCCTTTTTTATGAGGGGTTCCCAGGCCCAAATTTCCACGTCTTTTGTTTGAGCTTCTACTTGATTTTGACGGTATATCGGTAGGTCACGCCTAAGGATGAGATGTCCAGAAATTCCATTTCAGTTTGGATGTATCTATTCATAGAAGCATGCTACTTGAGCACTAGATGTCACTCTGAATATTTGATACCCAGCTAGGTGCACAAGGTATGGAATATATTTGTGAAATCTAGCACTTCTTGGTCTCTTTCTTGCCACAGTGTGGTCCATTTGGTATACAGGTCGCCATAACTTCCGACAGGGTAGTATTGTTCCTTAATAGCATCCCTGAAGGATTCCTAGGTGGTCATGACTGAAAATAATGAGGGTTCCTCCGTTTCCTTTTGTTCACAGAAAGTTTCCCACCAATATTTGACATGGGGAACGACTTTGAGCAACACAAAAGTAATATTTTCTCTATTCGAAAAGTTATGGATGGAAAAATACCCTTCTAATAGATTCAACCACTTGTCTACATCATCTATGTCTATCTGACCTTCAAATGTAGGAATATCCAAGTTTATTTGTACCTTGAAGGGGTTGGCGCCTCTGTTCAAAGAATATGCGTCGCCTGTTGGTAGCCACCGAAGGATTTGCGTGAAACTATCCATCATCTTGTTCCTCTGTTGTGTGAGGGATTCCTCAATCAATAGTTTGAAAGGATCTCCTATCCCGTCATCTTTATTTTCTCCTACCATGAGAGGTCTCTTGGGCGTGCCAGAGCTTTTTTCCTCAAGAGAAACAAGCTCGAGACCCAACTCTTTGTACTCTGACCTCGTTGGGGACATGCATTAAGACGACAAGGAGCAGACCGCTTTGATACCACTGATCTAGATTTTATGAGCAGAACAAAATGAATACAGATTATTAACAGGTGCTTAACACAAAATAACAGAGATACAGTAGAATTGGTTTTCTATTCAATAATGAAATAAGATGAAAACTATAAAATGCAGTGGAAACAAGCTTGTTGGAATGGTGGTGGCTTATCTCTGAGAAGAGATGTGACGGTTGCGCTCATTCGCAAGAAGATGATTACAATGAGTCTCTAAAGGAATTTTTAAAATAAGCAGGAATGTCAAAAACCCTAGACATCCAAAATCCTAACCCTAGGAGATGAAGCGCCAAAAGTCATGTGGGCCCCATTTGGGTAAGTTAGTACATCAACTTCCTGGGGTCATAACTTTTGCATACAATCTCCATTTTAGGAGTATGATAGTCCATTGGAAAGGTATCATCGAGGAGATTCATTTTAGGTGCAATATCAAAGGAACTTGATTATTTCAAACATGTTTTCCCAAAAAAACATCGTTTAGGGCCTCAAAACGGCTTCGAAATTGAAAACTGCTAAAAATAGTAAATTTCCAAAATTGCCAGAAAAATGTTTTGAGCCAATTGGAAAAGGTGGGTGGCCATTGATATCCATATGAATCATGGCCACTGCATTGAAGGAGTTGGAGCATCTGCACCATTTGGATAAATATTATCAGGACTCTACGCAAGCCACGGTGTTCTTGAGAAGCAAATTCCAGGATGCCTACAGTAAATTCACGAATGAGAAGCACCTTTTCACTACAAGGATAATCGATTTCCAAGAAGACACCCTTATGGCACTGGCGACATTCAAGGATATGGAAATATGGTATGAAAAATCACACCAAGTGGTGAAAAGGATCGATTACATCAATGAGGTTCAATAGGGCCAAGACGCTGAAGAGCATGGCATTTGGGTACTAAGGGATAGCAGCATCGACTGCATAAATAATTCGGCTGACTACTGGGAGAAAATGGCCCAAGAAACTCATTGGGAAATTCAAGATAAATGGATGTAGTGTGAAAGGATTTGAACCAAGATCAATCGGGCGATGAAAGACAATGGCCTTCCAAAATTCGACACACCCGATGACTTTCTTGACTTGCAAGACATAGTCAGACTACATGTTGAACAAGACTCATTGTGGGCTGTTGTTGGCCCTTGACCAGATTTTGAGGGAACACTTGATCATATTTGACAGTTTTTGGAACCTCAACAGCTTGTCAAAGATGGAGCACAATGCGAAGCGAAGATTGTGGAACCTAGACCCCTTTCTTGGGTCATTTTTGGGTTTTTGGGTTAATGTAATGGGTATGGGATGTCAGCCCATGGGTTTACCCATGTTTAGGCCTATTTTGTAAAGTATAAATAAGTAGCTAGGCAATGTAAGAAAAGGAAATAAGCTAAGTACTAGTAAAGGCTTCGTGTATACTGTGTGATCGACTTGCAGAGCTGAGTGCAAGTGTTGTAAGTGTTAAGTGCACAGATTGTAAGGAGGATTTGTGCTAGATCTACTTGAGGAAGGAGGATCTGGTGAGGTGCACACAGATATCCTGTCCTATGCGGAGTACAAGTTTGAGCTCTATGTTGTAACCAGAATGACCAAAGCTAATAAAGAAGAAGAAGACTTTATGGGCGTAGCCCCAGGGTGGGGGTGAACCATGGTAAACCTGTGTGTTGTGCTCGATGCCTCGATCTAATGTGTTTGTCTCTTCCCATGTGTTGTGCTTTGATATGATTATGCTATGTGATTTGCTATGATATACTTAGATATATCTACTTTGCTTTGTGCTTCTTAGATGTATGGGTGTAGATCTGACATATATGAAAGTGTTGAGTGATAGACCTATTTTTTTGTTGCTAAGTGCTAACTTAGCCTAGTTCGAAGTGAATGTTGCGGTGCTCTATGTCATTCGCGGAGTGCCATGAGGGTTAAATAAAGATGAATGATCTATGCTAAAGTGTTTGCTAAGTGTTAGAATCATAGATCTATGTCCCAGCTAAGGTTGTAGACACCTAAGTCTTGCAACCACCCATGCCTCTACCTCAGGTGAGACTTCATCTGCTTCGTAGGTGTTTCCAAAAGGGCTGGTAGTTAGGGTTTTGTTGGTGCATTGTTGAAACGTTGAACCACGGGTCTGCCTCTGTGCCAACAGCTACGGAGATAAAAAAAAGGTGGCAAACATGGTGCCAGGTAAAGTACAGCAGTACATGGAACATCTGATCAAAGCTCAGACAGTGTTGCAGCAATTAAGTGCTAAAGTAATCAAGTATCGGTCACGAGCAGTGGAGATAAAGGAAATCCTTTTGGCCCCTTTGGACAAACACAAATTCTCATACGCCAACACGTGCGAGGAAATCTTCTTCAAATGGTCAGAGTATGAGAAGATTCATCCACTCAAGTGAAACCATTTGATGACTCTTAGAAGACTGAGAAATGAAAGCGCCATGTGATGATTTTTTGTTTTACTTAGCTTGAAAGCGCCATGTGAGGAAATCTTCTTCAAATGGTCAGAGTATGAGAAGATTCATCCACTCAAGTGAAACCATTTGATGACTCTTAGAAGATTGAGAAATGAAAGCGCCATGTGATGATTTTTTGTTTTACTTAGCTTGCACTTTTGATAGTTATTTTTAGTTAATAATCTGTTATAAATAAGAGGGTCGACCTATGATAAGAGGTCGATGGTTTTTGCAAAGACCCTCATTTTTTTATTTGTAAAGAACTATTTCAGAGATACCTTAATTCAGAAGTCATGTTTAGGACCAGAGACAAGTTTATGTTCATTTTTCATCAAAAGTGTGTGTGATTGGATTTGAGGAAGAATTATTTCTGATTTTATCTCATGAATGGATGATGTAACGAGTAAGAGCCTATGAATATGTTGATAAGTTATCTGATTCAATATTTTTTTAGTTCTTGTCTCTAATGATGAAAAATAAATCGTTGTGTTAATGTGTGATCAATGATTAGAGCTAAGGAACCTATTTTTCTTTCCATCGTTTATTACATGTACATTTTATTCTAATAATTATATCTCAGTCAATGATTGGAACATGAGAAGGTTAATGTATTAATACTAGGCTTGCTATAGGTGTAAGAATCATTGTCTGCATGCTTTAGCATGAGGGTTATCCCAAGCTCAGCCTTCTTCAGTAGTCAATCATTTCCCCTTTGTTACTCAGTTGGTTTATACCAACATTTATCTTGTATCGGTCCCACCTATAAGAGAAAATACAAAAAAGAGAACGTCCAAACTGAAGGAGGAGCTTTCACAAGAAGACATCATGTCAATCACTATGTAAATCCCATCGATTAATTGGTTGGATCGCGATATCTGGAGAACCATTCCACCATTAAATGTTGTAGAGTCTAATTGGGCCTCGGTGGTGGGTTTGGTTCCTACTGTTGAGTTAAAGGGATTTAGGACCCCTCAACAAAACACATAAGCTACCTTTCAAATGGAAATGGACATTTCTTTCAAAGGATTAATCGTTCAAAGCATGGTGGTTTACCTTGATGACATCATTGTTTATTCTAAAAAAAGAGAAGACCACCAAAACATTTGAGACAGATTTTTGAATGGTGCAGAAGATATGGGATTTCTCTTAATCCCAAGAAAACTATAGTCGTTGTTTCAGAAGCTATTTTATTAGGACATGTTATTTCTAAAGACAGAATCTCGGTGGATCCAAAAAGAACCAAGGCCATTCTACGAACAAGAACATCATATATATATCCTTAAACAAATTGTAGTTTATCACTAGAGGAATTGGCACAATGCATTACAAAATATGCTCTAGGAGGATTGTGTCACTCCCAAAGCTTCCATCGGAAGTTTAACTTATTTTCTTGTGTATGGGAAAGAATTCATTCTACCCTTGAACATCTAACTACCTTCTCTCCAACTTACACAATAGTCTAGGGGAGGAGAATTCCCTGTCATCCAAAGTCGTATCGATACCTTTCTAAACCTGGAGAAAATATGTGAAAAAACCAAAAGCAAGTTTGAAGCTCGCCAGCAAATAGTAAAACGTTGGTTTGATAA
>JASDQU010684557.1:0-16279 GCA_032191745.1 Picea mariana
AATGCGCTCCCACGCTCCCGCTCCCACTTTGCTCCCACGCTCTGGCAACACTGGGCAGGCCATTGCTGACAATGAACTTGTGAGGACAGCATTGAATGGAGTTTCCAAACAATGGGTTGTTTTTGTTGAGGGCATTGTGGCTAGGGAGAACCTTCCCAAGTGGGAACGTCTTTGGGATGACTTTGTTCAGGAGGAGACACGGAGAGGTTATGTGCATGGCAGTTCATCTACAGGTCATGATGAGGAGAACATGGCTCTTGTTGCCAACAGCAAGAAGAAATTCAAAAAGGGTCCTAAGGGAGGAAACAAACCGAAGGATAAAGGCAAGGATAAGAGCAAAGTCAAGTGCTTTGCATGTCACATGTTTGGGCACTATGCAAGACAGTGTCCGAACAAGAAGAAGAAGCAGACAGCAGCTTCAGCAGCGGTGGAGGAGTTCTCCGCCAAGTTTGATAAGGAGTTTTCCTTAGTAGTATGTCTTTCCACTGGTACCACTCATTCCAGTGTGTGGTATATTGACAGTGGTGCCTCCCGCCATATGATAGGTGTTCATGAACACTTGACAAATCTTACTCAGATTGGTGATCCCGAGGTAGGGCTTGGAGATGACCAGGTGGTCAAGGCAGTTGGTAGTGGGACAGTATCATTTCAGAGGGGGTCTCTACCTCCCATATTGTTGAGAGAGGTCCTATATGTTCCTGGCTTGAAGAAGAACTTAGTTTCAGTTTCTGCTATTGAGGAGAGGGGTTATGAGGTGTTGTTCTGTGATGGACAGGTGCTCCTATTCCCCAAGGGGTCCAGTATCACTTCAGTCAAAGTGATTGGGACTCGACATGAGAAGCTGTACAAGCTCATGTTCCAGCGAACGAGTGCATTATGTCATTCTACCAGCAGCAGTGATCTTTGTGAGCTATGGCACAAGAGGATGGCCCATTTGCATCATGGGGCTCTGAGGATATTGAGGGAGATTGGAGTTCAAAAGTTCAGTACAGAGCACTAGGAGTTGTGCAAGGGGTGTGCTTTGGGAAAGTACACCAAGACTACTTTTCCAAGCTGTAACAATAGAGCAGCAGGTATACTAGATCTTATTCATTCTGATGTATGTGGCCCGATGTCTTTTGCATCTTTGACTGGTTGTTTATACTATGTCAGATTCATTGATGACTTCTCACGGAAATCTTGGATTTTCTTCATGAAGAGCAAAGGACAAGTCTTCAATCGGTTCCAAGAGTTCAAACCTCTTGTGGATAACCAGACTGGGAAGAAAATCAGAGTTCTGAGGACAAACAATGGGGATGAGTATACCTCCAAGGAGTTCATGGACTTTTGTGCAAGAGAGGGCATCAGGAAAGAGTTGATTGTTCCTTACAACCCACAGCAGAATGGGGTTGTTGAGAGGAAGAACAAGGCCATCGTTGGGGCTGCGAGAGTTGTTGGTCCTAAGGTCTGCACTTGGCTGCTAAAGGGCAAAGCTACGCCACCTCAGGTTTATAATGATTGGTTTTTTGATGAGTTGGTTTTCTTGGTCAGCTTAAGGATAGGTTTTCAAAAATGGTAATCTGGTTGGATAGGCCACACAGTATAAAAGTAGGTTCTCCTTTGCTAATGGTATGGATATTAATGGTTAGTTGGGAATATGAAAAGACAAACACAGGAAACAACAAAAAGCAATGCAATGAATCATTTGCTATGTGAGAATAAAGACTTAAAATAATATCTTAAGACTCGGACAAATACCTAGATGCAAATCATTCAATAGGCTGCCAAATAGTAGATCTTTCTCTAAACAATAGTTGTATAACAGGTTGCAGAATCAGTAAAAAGATGAACTAAAACAATGGTTGAAAGAATAAGGAAATGTGCATTGCACACATCAAAAAATTTGCATTCAAGACAAGATTAAACACATACAAATTTGAGTAAGAGAACACAACTGTCATCAACATATATTCACTACGTAGAGAACTTTACAGTCATCTGAGCAGGACCAACCCTTATGCTGCTTCTACTCTTCTACAAAAACTCAACCCTCCAAACATACAGAAACTGCATATTTATCAAAAATGCAAAGGCCCTCGACCAGTGTGGAACTAGGGCTTAACTCTACCACATATGTCGTTAAACAACTTATTAACTTCACTAAACACTGGCTGGAGTATCTTAATGTATACTTCGAGCCTAACTTAAATAAAAAAAAGTGGTTCTCATCACACAAAAAAGACCACTAATTATGCCTTAATCTAAAAGAATCATGCAATTAAATAACCAAAAACTGCTACTGGCAATGATATAATATTGATGCATGCGTTGCAGCAAACTGAGATCTGACAAAAATGACCAAGAGTGACAAAATTGAGTTCTGTATCGATCATGGCACGCACGTGCATTGTTGGAGGCCACTGGAGACAACTGGAAGTGTGGTCGTGTCTTGCCCCCACTTATCTTTGAGGACAGAAGCAAGTCATGTTGCGCTTTTATGGAGTCTGGACGTGTAGTTTCCTTGTTCCTGGTTTGGCGCCCCCTTTTAAACCTTTAACCTTCATCATTTCGAGACTTCGAGACTTCGGCTCTTTGGGGTTCGGGAGCTTGTGCCTGTTCTTGATAGAAATCTCCCGAAGTAGGATCTACCGAAGCTGACGTGGCAAATAATGACGTGTCCACATGCCAGAGAGTGACACATGTCACTCGAAAATGA
Source organism: Picea mariana (assembly GCA_032191745.1). Taxonomy (NCBI): domain Eukaryota; kingdom Viridiplantae; phylum Streptophyta; class Pinopsida; order Pinales; family Pinaceae; genus Picea; species Picea mariana. The sequence goes on from JASDQU010684557.1 coordinate 2,696, forward strand.
GCAGATGACACAACCAAATGACTTGAAATGAGTGCTACGTGTCATGATAGGAGAGTGCCACGCGTCAAAAACTGATGGACGCCACATGTCTTCGACACTTCATCATTTTGGGGCTTTGCACTTGTCTTGGAGTAAAATCTCCCGGATGAACTAACTCGTGAAGTGACATGGCAATGAGAGCCCACTCCGACACTTCGGGGCTCTGGTACTTCGAGGACCTACTGCTTCGAAGCTCTGGCACTTCGAAGCTTCGAAGGCTTCGACACTTCAGCGTCTAGACACTTCACAAGAATTGAACGAATGGCAAGTTCGGACGCCCGGACGTCGAAGTCACCGAGTCAATCCCATTAAACCCCGCGTGAGTTTGAGACTCCGAATGCGTGAGAGTCGTTGATCTGCGTCCACTGTTGGATCTCCACCATTGAAGATTTGACCTGTCTGTTTGGCTTAAATTCTAAGCCCGAAATGGACTGCTTTGATTTGCTGCCTTTTTCTGCGGAAGCTTACTAAGCTTACAAAGGACTTGTTGGACCTGGATGTCTCCTCCACACATAAAAGACTTGGTGAACCTGTTGTATGCTCAATTAGTGGCAAATATGATGACAAGTATTTCAAACTCAAACCAGAACATGTGTTTATCCTTCAAGAAAAACAGAGAAACTCTGTGCAAAGAATCAGTCAAGCAAGACAATAAGGAAAACCAAGTCATTGAACAAATGGGAAACTAACTTGACCAACCTTAAGAGGAGGGGCAGGGTTGCAGGTTTAGGTCTTAACATTGGCTCCTACTGGGGATAGCACTTCCCTGCGAAGTGTTAAGAACAATAGATCAGGTGCCTTAGAATTAAAGAACTGCTCTTACCTCTCTTCTCTTACCTCTGCTTTTGCCTGTAAGTCGTGTATCTCTGCCACTGTCTCTTGGCCAAAGCATCTTATTTAAACCAAAACTGCAGCTATACCCCAGTGCCTTTGTTGGGCCATGGAGTCTTTATTCCCACACAACTAACTAATCAAATGCACAAAATAAAAGGAAAGCATCTATGGTACAAGAGGGACCTTCCCTCATCCTGAAACAAAATAGTATTTCAGGAACCGCCCATTTACTGGGCCTCCGAAGATCTCTATATCATCTAGATTGTGCAAGATAAATGTGTTATTGTCCAAAACCTTAACCACCTTAAAAGGGCCAAACCAGAGGTTATCGAACTTACTGTGCTTGGACTTGTCATCCCTTCTAGCATCCCACCTCAAGACCAAGTCACCTTCTTGAAAGATCTATTTCTTGGTTTTCTTGTCAAAGGTTGATTTGATCTTGCTATGGTATGCTTCAGCCTTCCGATCCAGTGCTTCTCTCTTTTGTTGAGCCTCTATAATCTGGAAGATTCTCCTTTGGATGTCATTTGGCTCCTCAATCTCTTCCTGTAAGAATTTTAGGACCAGTATACCAAGTTGGGTGGGAAAGACAACGTCTACACCATAGACAAGCTGAAATGGCGAGGTTCCCAAAGACTTTTTGGTGTTGATTCTGTTGGCCCACAAAGCATATTTGAGTTTAGAGTCCTAGGATTTCTTGTTTTCGGTCAACAACTTCTCAATAATCCTGATGAGATTTTTGTTTGATGACTCTGCCAGACCATTCTCCGGAGGGTAATAGGGCGTGGAATGTGTCCAGGAAATGTTATGACTGCCACATTAGTCAATCATGGCTTTGGACTTGAATGCTTGGGCATTGTCTGTTATAAGCTTGTTGGGGCAACCAAATCTGGCAAAAATATTGGTTTCCAAGAAATTCATGATCACCTTGTCAGTGGCATTCCTAGTGGGCACAACCTCGATCCACTTGGTGAAATAGTCAGTGGCAGTGAGAATCCACTTGTGCTGCCCACTGGAGGCTAGATTTATCTCACCTATGAAGTCTAACCCCCATTGTTGGAATGGACCACTGGCAGTGATAGGTTTTACGGGTAGAGATAGTAACTTTTGTTTTCCTGCAAATTTCTGACATTCATTGCAGGCCCTAACAATAGTAAATACATCAGAGAAAAGGGTGGGCCAGAAGTACCCTACCCTTAGGATCTTGAGAGTTGTGGCCTTCCAATGCTGGTGTCCTCCACACACTCCTCTATGCACTTCTATTGTGACTTGTTTGGCTTCAATTTCATCAAGGCATTTTAACAGGATGCCAGCGAGATCCCTCCAATACAAGTTCTAGTTTGAAATGCAGAATTTGATAGCATTCAATATGAGAGACCTGGCCTTTGTCTTCTTCACATCTAGTGGACATTCAAGATGCTGCAAAAAATAAATGATGTTTCTATACCAAGGTGAAGAGGAGTAATTTCCAAATACCTGCATGTTGTCTTGTCCATGTTGTATGATGGGTGCATCTGATTGGGTGAAGATTTGATGTAATTCTAGCACCTTATAGTTTGATTTTGATAACAAGTTGGCAAGTCCTTGTCCCTTGATCAACTTGATGGGTTTTATGTGCAGGTCATACTCCAATAGTTTGACAATCCACTTCCCTCTTTTCCCTCATTGTCTGGCTAGACCAGAATCTCTTTGACACTGCTGCTAGGAACAAAGGTTGTTATGCTAGACTGTAACACAATTAGCCTGAAGGCCTTGAGTGCTTTGATCAACGCATAAGCCTGTTTTTCTAATATATCATACTTCAGCTTAGCATCTCGGAGAGCTTTGCTAAAAAATGTTATGGGTTGTTCATGCCCTTCTCCATTTTTCTGCAGTAGTACAGCAGCAATGGTCTCCTCGGAAGCGAAAGAGAAGATGAAGAAATCTTTGGCATAGTTAGGGCTAGCTAATACAGGGGCTTCAATTAAAGCCTACTTCATCCTTTGGAATGTTGACTTTGTCTCTAGTGACGATTTTATCACAACATCTTTCTTCAACATGTTAGTGATAGGCTTCAGGATTTCGGTGAAATTTGGCACAAAGCGCCTTAGGAAATTTATCTTGCCAATGAAAGAATGGATAGCCTTTTTATTTCTGGGGATTTCGATCTCTTTAATGGCATAAACTCGCTTCGGATCAATTTTTATACCTCCTGCTGATATGATGTGGCCCGGGAGCTTCCCTTCTGGCATGGCAAAGTGGGACTTCCTAAGATTCAAAGATATTCTATATCTCCTGCATTTCCGGAAAACCTGCTCCAGATGTTGCAAATGTTCATCATCAGACTTGGAGAAAATGGTTATGTCATCCAAATATATAACCATATATTTGTCTTTTTCCCCCACGAAAGCTATGTCCATGGACCTCTGAAAGGTGGCCCCTGCGTTCATTAGCCCAAAAGGCATATTGTCGTATATGAATGTTCCCCATAGGCTGGTGAATGTTGTTTTTCTTTGTCCTTTTCACACACCGCTATCTGGTTATAACTCGAGTATCCATCTAACAAGGAAATCATGTGGGCACCTACCACCCTCTGTAAAATATGATCCATCTTGGGGAGTAGGTAATTCTCCTTTAGAGAACTATTGTTGGGATTTCGGAAATCAACACACAAGCATATCTCCCCGTTTTTCTTCCTCACATGTACCAAGTTGGCCACCCAGTTTGAGTACCTCAATGGTACAATAATCCTTGCATCCAACATCCGTTTCAATTCTTTCTCGATTATGGACATCAGCATGGGATTAAATTGTTGAATCTTCTGTCTGAATGGCTTGGAGTCAACCTTCATAGGGATCTTGTGTTGGATGATGTCAGTGTCAAATGTCTTTAAATCCTCGTACGACCATGCAAAAGTATCAGCAAACTTTTTTATCAGACTATCATACCTGTCCTTTTGTTCCTCAGCTAATGCTTGGGACAACTTGATGATCTTGGCATTCTCAATGGTCCCAATATTGCAATTTGTTATCTCTTCTTCTTGATTCTTCATGGCAGCTTCTCTGGAAACATCTTTACTGTCAAACAACCTTTCCAGTGGCACTAGTCCTCTTGGAATGTAATTGGTTTTCAGCTCCACAATATCGTGGCCAACTATTGTCTTTAGCAAATGAGATGTTTGTTGATTTTCTAATTCATTATTTTCACCTTCTTGGCTTTCTTGGTCGATTGAGATATTGGAGAATTCATCAATGGTGTGTAGAAATCTCTGCAGCTCTAGATCATCACTAAAGACTTGCCAATGCTTTATGTTGTCTGGTATGGTTGTTCTATGTCTGATTTCCACCTGATATTTAATATTTAGAACAATGGGAGGTCTAAAAGTGTTGGTAGCTAAGGCCAGAGAATATGTCTTCTGATTCTCCTCTCTGGGAATGAGGGATATGTTAAATGCTAAAAAGAAATTGTCGATCAGGTCCCATACCTCATTTTTGTATTGTTTGAGCCTTTGTTGTTTAGCTTAATAGATGCTCTTAACTTGATTGATGATTAACTCGGAATCACCAAAAACTGCTAAACAGTCAATGGCCATGTCTTTGGCAGCCCTCAATACGAGCACCAGAGCTTCATATTCAGCTATATTATTAGTAGTTTCAAACTCCAACTTATAAGAGAGTGTTGCTGCCTCTTGTGAAGGGKAGATGAGGAGTATACTTGCCCCAAATCCTTCCTTTGATAAAGAGCCATCGAAATACATCTTCTATACTTTGTTTAGTTGATCTGTCGGTGGCTGATCATTGCATTGGCTAACTGATATTTCGGGTTCATCATCATTTAAATGAAAAACAGATGAGTCGATCTCACCCTCAACGRCATAAATTGGGTGATTTCTTGGGTTTTGATGGTCACTGACGATATAGGTTAATCTTACCTCTCTGTATAGCCTCCTATGTTCCCCTTCGAACACATGGATGGTGGCATAAGTGAGGTCCATTTGTAATGATCCTCCAACCTTCTTAGCCCAAGTTCTGGATAAGAGCATACCAAACCTCGAGGGAATGTCAGCCACAACAATGTCCATCACTACACTCTTCATTGGTAATTGTGCCAAAGAAACCACCGTATATTTTATCAGTCCCAGACATTTTACTTTCTTAGAATCAAAGGAGTACAGGTCTTGGTAGGGTTTGGTGGTCTCCAAACCTAGTTCTTCCATAACAACCTTGGGCATAACATTGTGCGAGGCTCCTGAGTCCATAAGACAATTATGCAAGATCTTATCATGGACGTTTAAAGATATATAGAATGGTGGAGAAGCAACAAAGCATTTTGTCACAAGTGTACAAACATTTTGGGTTACTTACCTCTAACATTTCTGATAGTGTCAACAAATTTCCAAGTATCAATTAGACATCATTGAATAGTGCATTAAAGATATGTACAACCCTTCATCAACAAAAATTGGGCAATCTCAGATGTAAATCATGCATCGGTACAATCACACTGAGGAACAAACATCCCAAGACATGGGATCTGGGTTTTGTGTCTAGTGTTAAATTTAAAGCAGCTGCAAGAGCCATTCTCCAGGAGGATGGCAAAGACCCTAGCCGAGATCTAGGGCCCCCAAGTGCACCCTTGGGGTTTCTTGGTCTGGGACCAAATAGTCAGTGCCATGGCAAAAGACCCTTGTAAGGGCCCCCAGTATATGACTGGGGTTCTTAGTCTGAGACTAAGCAGCTAAAGCCCCTAGATATGTCTAGGGCCCCTGGAAATGTCCAAGGTACCCATGCCTAAGGCATGGGTTGATCCATGGTCTTGTACCATGGTGGAAAAGACCCCTGAGGGGGCCCCCAGTAGATGACTAGGGTTCTTGGTCTGGTACCAAGTAATAAAGACCCCTGAGAGGGCCCCCAGTAGACGACTGGGGTTCTTTGTCTAGGGCCTTTGGAAATGGTCCAATGTACCCATGACTAGGGCATGGGTTGATCCTTGGTCCTGGACCTTGGTGGATAAGTATTAAGAACCAAATACTGAATACAAAAACACCACAATAGATATACAAGAACAATATGCAAAATCTCCTTTATTACCATCAAACCCTTGAGGTAGGGCAACACCGTACAATGGATCATATTATGGAAGGGATCCTCTCCTGTTCACTTGCCTCTTCGAGGGAGCATCCTCCTATTGAGCTACTGCTCCAAATACAATATTTCTCTTCATATCTCATTACATTGCTTGAACCCCTTTATATAGTGCTACCATCACCTAAGAACATTCTAGAGGAGGAATCTTCTAGAAGTAGAACCTTCCAAGAAGTCCTCTTACATTTATTATATCTAACTACCATAGTGGGCCTTATTTAATAATATAGTGGACCTAGTCCACTTTACATTGAATGACCTCCACTATTATCACTATGGGCCCTCTGGACCCCCCCCACTACCTCTCTAGCTACCTTACATTCCATCCCCCTTATGAAAGCATTGTCCTCAACGCTTGATGTACAACCATATACCAGGGTCCCATGGATAATTGTGGACCATAATGCTAAAGAAAACTGAAGAACCAAGGTCCCATGTAGAAAGGAAATCCACCATGCTGAAGTAGTTCAACCACCATTGTAAGCCTAAGTCCCATGTCCAAGTGCTCATGTGAACTTCCCGTGGAAGATTTTGGAACCCAATAACCAACTCCAAATGATGCTCCAAAGGCTGACACCTATCATGTGGATCCAAATAAGAAGATCCATCCACATAGTGGAAAAAGGTCGTAGCAGAATCTGGAAGAAATAATACAACTATAGAATATGCAGACTGAACGCTGGTAACTAGCTCCTGATGTGGGACATTGATGTTCTCTACAGAAGGTTGAGTAGAGTCATCAAATAAAATATGGAAGTGGTTGTCATCCCAGAAATGACAACTATCCATATACCAATCATCACAATCGTCCTCAAAATCATACCAAACATATATTTCTTGATTATATTCATCCCTGATGATGTCTGTCATAAAAAATCTCTCCTGCATGCTATCCAATGAACTACGAAGACTGTTATTGAGGCCATCTGCAAGGTCATGAAATTTGTCATGCAATGTGTCACACAATGTGTCATACAATTGAGATTAGAATGCTTCAAGAATTTCTTTGAGGTTTTGAGAAGAAATAGCCATCTGAGCACCCTATGAACCCTTCGGTCCCGCAGCCGTCACGAAAAAATCCAAAAAAAATAGAACAATAAGTTACAACAGAAAATCGCGGTTTTTTCTGAAAAAACCCTAAAAAACTGTTGAAGTTAAAATGCTCATAACTTCACTTCCCGGACTCCGTTTCGGCTGATTTTTTTTTGAAATTGGGTGAAATTGTGAGAGGAACTCAGATCTGTAATTTGTTTGAGAAAATTCGGCCTCCAGCTGCTACAGAAATAAAAACAAATCGCGCCGCCTTCCGCGGAAAAAACCCTGAAAAATTGCAGATTTTAAAACTTCAATATCTTGACCTTCCGGACTCCGTTTCGGACGATTTGTTTTTTCAACTTGGGTGTTTTTCTGAGAGGAACTCAGATCTACAACCTGTTTCTGCAAATTTTGCACATAAATATACCGAAAAGTTCTGGAATGTCGCGGCCCTCTTTTTCCTTCTCCGAAAAAAAATATGCAAAAATAAAAAATATTTGCCCACAATGTTTGCCAAGGAAAGTGCTATGATACCACTAGTTAAGAACCTGAATAGATCTACAAATATAATCACCACAAATACTGAATACACAATAGATCCACAAAGCAATATAGAATAAACCACACTTTATTATTACCAAACCCTTGAGGTAGGGCAACACCATACAATGGATTTTATTATGGAAGGGATCATCTCCTGTTCACTTGCCACTTCGAGGGGGCATCCTCCTATTGAGCTACCGCTCCAAATACAATATTTCTCTTCATATCTCATTACATTGCTTGAACCCCTTTATGTAGTGTTACCATCACCTAAGAACATTCTAGAGGAGGAATCTTCTAGAAGTAGAACCTTCTAAGAAGTCCTCTAACATTTATTATATCTAATTACTCATTTATTATATCTAACTACCATAGTGGGCCTTATTTAATAATATAGTGGACCTAGTCCACCTTACATTGAATGACCTCCACTATTATCACTATGGGTCCTCTGGGCCCCCCCACTACCTCTCTAGCTACCTTACAATAAGACCCCAGAAAAATTTTTGGGGCTACTTGATCCTCGATCAAGTATTTTGTTGGTGTATGACCTTCCTGAAAAAGGACATGACCACATGAGGGATAAGTCCCATATGCAATGATGATAAAGTAATAAGATCACCATGAATATGAATGAACGAGTATTGCCACCTTGTAAACCCTCCTAAACCCTCTTCACCCTTGCTTGTACTTATTTGGGGTTTTTGTTTATTTTGGTTTTAAGAGTTATTGGCTTTAGGCGCTATTAATTAAATGATTTAATTTATAACATATTTAATTAATATTAATATGTTAATTTTCTAAATATCATTTTTAATTATTATCCTTACCCTAACCCTAGCCTAACTCCTAGGTTTATAACCCCTAGCCTAAAGTATAAAAAGAGATCTACCCTCCTCTTTTCAACATACATTATTATTGTTGCTTCTGTTGTTGCTGCGGCCCTCCCTTAGGAGTTTCTCTAAGGCTGATGCGGCCTCTCCTTTGAGGTCTGTCCTTCCTTGCTGCTGTAGGGTGGTAGCTAGTGCGGCCCTCCTTCCTTGTTGTTGTAGGGTGAACAGATCCTCTCCATGCTGCGGCTCTTTCTCTGTTGAAGTAGCGGCCCCTTCTGCTGGTGACTTGCGGCCCCTTTACTGTGTGTAGAGTCCTTGCTGCAGCCTTTTCTGTTTTCTGTTGCAGATATTTGTGGTGTGGCTGCAGTTCCCTTTGTGGGCTGACTGTGGGGTGCGGCCCCTCTCCTATCAGATATGGGTGCGGCCTCCTTCCTGTACTGTGGGCTGAGTTTATAAGGGTGTGGCTCTCCTTTTCTCTGCTGTGGTGAGCCTACAGGCTGTGGCCTCCTATTCTTTGTTGTGGTAAGCCTATAGGGTACAGGTTCCTATCTCCTGCATTAATGTGGGTCTATCCACATTTTTCAGTGTAGGGTTTTGAATATTCTATTCTAAGTCTCTTTTGTGGGTTTGTGCTTGTGAAGTATTTTTGGTTTAATCCCTTTTTGGTGGCAAGAAAGTTTTTCATACCTTGGAAAGAGATCCAACCTATATGGTGGATCTATGACCTAGACTTTCCCTTAGCATAATTACAATTGGTTCTTCATCCTTCTAGTTGGCTGTGACTTCTTCAGAGGTAAGGTTCAGGACAAGGTAAGCTAACTATTCATCCTTTTAAGATCTGGAATTTTTGTTTCGAGTTCAATACAGTTTGATCTATCTAGATCTATGTTTCAGCACTAACATTTAATGGATCAAAACAATATATTGAGTTCATTCGTTTTCTGTAGTATGATCTATTAATCAGTTCTCTAGAGATCTGAATTGTATGTTGAGGTTACCTCTTGTTTCTATAGTTGTGATTTACTGTTCATGATCAGTTAGTTTAGATCTGTAGATCTGTATAAAGTTTAAGTCCAGTATTGAGGATCAGAACTAATGTTTACTCTAGATCTACCCTTTAACTAAATGACTCTACTATCTTAGATCTGAGCACACTTACTCATTTTTTCTGTTCAAATAGTGTAGAGTTGTTTACTAGATATCAGATCTAAGTGACATCCTCATTGAAAAATAAAAGGATACTTTTGTTGTGCTTTACTACCCTAATTCAAACATCTAGCTTATATTCAGCATTGTTATAATTAAAGCAGTGAATGCTTCAACTTAAATGTACCTAATGCCCCAAAAATGAGGGACAACAAAATATTTCAACCCCAAAGTTGTTAGGCAAATGAAGACAATAAACGCAAGGTTGTAAATGTGACACAAGATATCTAACCCCCCAAGGGCCAACACAATGGTTACAATGAATTGCACCTCCAAAATTGTAGGATTGATCAAGGCTGCAATCCCAAGACCACATGACAAACGATTGCTACCATTAGGTTGCATAGAAAATGGAAGCCTCAATCCCAAGGTTGCAAGACAAAATACTAAAACCTCAAGGTTGTAAAGGGGAATTGCCCCATTTCAATTGCTCATATAATATCAAATATACTGAGGAATTAACATCATGTCTATATACTGCAACAATGGCAATTAGTTGGCACAGGTTAGCGCCTTTGTGTGCCTGTGCATGACATTGCACTATTCAAACCATTTGCATATGCATATAAAACAAGAAATATAACCCTATCTTCCAAAACCATAATGCACACATAAACTTCTATCTATAAAATGAGAAAAAACAATTGCAAGATAGAACATTCAACTACTTGCCTTGGAAATAGCCTTCAAATCTGGGCGCCTTGCCAACCTTTTGTCATCTGTTTTTCCATTTGACCCCTTTTTGTCCTGCATAGTTTGATATAAAATTAACTTATTGCACAAAACAATATTCCATCACAATCACTTGTTTAATTTCTCATTCCAAAACCCATTCTAACATACATTAAAATTTAAATGCAATGTGCATCAACTAACCACTCAAGTGTATTATAAGAAATAGTTGGACAAATCGTGTAGACATTTACCATTGCTTTTGCAATCGGTACATCAAAAGAAATACATGATAAACATAATCATTCATAGCTATTTCCTAGTTGCACAAAAATGCCACATTCATAAAGCATCACCATTAAAAGCTTATTTTGGTACAAGTCAAATAAAACGAAAACTTAAATGCCATGGTACAAAGCTTAGAGAATGTGGATTGCATATTCAAATATAAGAATACCCACATACATGGTATATAGCAACCAAATCTTCCTAGGAGGAAAGTTGTATCTAGCAACTGAAATGCTCAACATAAAATGAAATAAGTAAAAATCCAATCACCTACATTGTGAAATAGACATTATTCTACAAGATATATGAATACAATCTAGCACGTTGGTGTAGCAAGTGGTTGAGTGTTGTGAATTACAAGCAGGAGATCGCAAGGTCAAGTCCCTAAGTTGGCTGCCTCTAGGAATATCATGGGCCTCACTCAATGTCCCCACTGGGTAAGGTTGCCAAAACAGCAACAGGTTGGTTTACTTTGGGTACCATCCTCGAAACGTGGAGAAGTGCTCGGTGGGTTTCCCAAGATGTGCATTTCATCGACCAAAAAAAAATGTCTATGATTGTGTTGTCCAAAGTTCCTATGCAGCAGAACCTAATAGCATGCAAAACAATACCCAGCCAAAGTAACATATCTCAAAAGGGTGGCCTGGGAAAAAGGTCCCTCCATGCCGCATAACATATAATTTTGAGCCCAAGGGGTTAGCTCAACTAGTTGTCACCAATCTTGTTGGATATTTTGTGCTCAATTCAAATCCCCTTGTGCGAGTTGAACTAATATGTGCCAACAAGTTTACTAAGGATGCCATCCACGAATTTGTGGAAGCATCCCTTGGGTTTCCTCACAAGGTATTCCTTGCAAGAAATGGAGGAAAAATTTAGGCACATTACAATGTTCTAAGCTCAAAAATTCAAGTCAATCCATATCACGCATAAATGTTACAATGAGAATATGTCAAGGTGTCTCTTCAAGGCTCATCAAGCAAAATGTTAGTATCAAAAGCTTGTAAATTCCTTCTTCTTGCTAGTTGAAAATGTCATTTTACTCGAAGAAAAGTGGTATTGGTTGCTTGCAACTTAATTAAAAATTAACAAACATAGTATAGTTATTATAATGTTTCCATTATTTTCAAGCTATGGAAAAGGGAAATTAACATAAATTTCATCACTTTATTCCTAAGATCAAACATGTTTGAAAATTGATTGTTTCCAAAGAAGCAATGACTAACCTTTACGTTAACTAAACATAAATTATCTTGTAAAGGGATTAAAATAGCTTGCAGTGACAACAACAAATAAACAGGAAATCAAGGAGGGCACATAGGATAGTGCAATGACATCCACCATGGCCCAAAGTAAGTTTGGGCGTTTGTCCGGTGTACATCTACTGCATGTGTGTTGAATGGGTTGGTTGTTTGGTGATGTGATTGTGATGTGAACCTTGTACCTATGTCAAGAGAACTTCACATGGGTGTCTCCTTCAAATTCTAGCTTAACCTTGCCAATTGTTTCTTTTGTCCTTGCCGGTGTTAAATGTTCCCTTCATCGGTTTGTGGATTAAATTCTTTAGATTGAGAGTCAAAAATGTTTGAAAATTGATTGTTCCCAACGAAGCAATGACTAACATTTACGGTAACTAAACATAATTATCTTGTAAGTGAATTAAAATAGCTTGCGGTGACACAACAAACAACAAGAAATCAAGGAGAGCGCATAGGATGGTCCAATCACATGTTTGGGTTTTGTCAAGTGTACATGTGTTGCATGTGTGTTGGATGGTTTTGTCGTTTGGTGATGTGATTGTGGTGTCGACCTTGTACCAATGTCAAGAGAACTTCACATGGGTATCTCCTTCAGATTCTAGCTTAACCTTGCCCAATGTTTCTTTTGTCCTTACTGGTGTTACATGTGCCACTCATCGATTTGTGAGTTGAGTTCTTTATTTTGAGAGTCATCGGAGTTCATTTGACCTCACCCACAATTTATTTTTCCCTTGTCAGTGTTTTGTGTGCCCTTCATTCAAAGTCTTTGTCCCAACACTCTTGTGCCCCAACATGATTGCTAACTCGGTTTTTGCCTTCAACGGAGACAAAAAGAGTGAGAAGAAAGAAATATTAACAATGTATCAGCCACAAACTCATGCAATCAAACTTCCATAAAGGGATGAAAATGCAAAAACATTATTTTATATGCAAAAATGGCAAATTTTCATGTTTAAATTTCTCTAAAGGAATAACATATTACAAACATTGAAAAATTAAGATATTTCAAAACAACTACAAAAAATATTGTATTAATTGAGACAAAACCTTCAGAAGCAAGAAATATAAATAAACAACTTATTGGATGGAAGTATCAACCACAGATTCTCCATTGGTGGGATAAGTTCCAAAGTGCACAAGCTAATATGTATTCATCTTGTCTAATTATACCATCGTAAAGAGAGAATATAAGAAATAGTTCAGTTTTCCAATAGGTTGTATCTATCTTGCAAGTTTATATAGTGCTCATTTAGAGATGCAATATATAAATCAATCTGCATTAGAATATTCTATGCTTTTATGGGATTTAGGTTTATCATTTTTAAAATAATTAAAAAGTACCTAGGGAAGTGTTTCTCATCACCTAGGCGCCTAAGGGGTGAGAAAGTGTCGAATGTGGACACTAGTCATTTAATTTGTGAGAGACAAATTAAAAGTTGACTTTTTGGACTTAGGGAAAGTGGGTAACTTAAGTGACTTTATCTCCACCGTTGACCTCATCCAATCTCCACCATTGGATTGAGAGACTCTTCACTTTCCCTCAGGAGAGCGCACCCATTCTTCGGTTGTTGAAGCATTTTTGAGAGAGCAAGAATAGAGGAGGTCAAGCTTGAGAAAGGAGGCGACATTTGTAGAGCTAAGGCATGCATTTCAAGGCCGCAAGCTAGCATGCATTTCAAGGCAAGGGTACAACATTTAATGCAGGTTGTATAGTACAGATTTCTAGAGGTCGTAAAACTTTATATATATATATAT